>JAJGOT010000409.1:635000-782658 GCA_022457155.1 Cladopsammia gracilis | reverse complement strand
CCGCTAGTAAACACACGCGATTTGAAGATTCAACTTGCGTGCGGCATCATCGAAAAGTGCGACAAAAATTACACAAACACACAGGGTCAGAGCTGTGTCAAAAAAAGCCATCATTAGTTACCGCGGTCAAACCAGCGGTCTTACCCAAAACGAAATAAAACTTAAACAAACAAGGCTGATCAGACAGCTGAATTCGTTCGATTTCTTTTGGTAAATTGTTAAAAGAAATCGAACGAATTCAGCTGTCTGATAATCCTTGCATGTTAACGTTTTTTTTATTTAGTTCATTGCTGATCCTGATCTGTCCAAAGGTCCAGCTACATTTTGCTTCTGTTTGTCCTTGCTTCAAGTTTCCTTGCATCGTTACAGAAGTCTCCAAAACAAATGGCGGCTAGAAGAGAACGTTTCTCTCGCGAACAAGTAATCGAACAAGTTTCTGTGGAGAGTGTAGAAATCGAGGAAATTGAAGGCCCGGAAGTTAGTTTAGAGAGATGTTTTGGAGATGACGATAAGTAATTTACTGCTCTAACGGCGTTCTATTTCAGATTTTAGAGAAGAAGCCGGTCAGCTAATGCTCAATGTGTACCACCGGCATGAGGATGGGGTGCATGGTATGGATAAATCGCTAATGTCTTCCCTAACAGCATGGCCCATGCATGATCACATCAGAAGTTCTGATGTGACTAAATAGGATTAGAAGGCGGATGTCGGCAAACCCGAAAGCGTCCAATCCATGGACCAAGAGGTGAAGCGTGACCTCCCCCAAAAAATGTTTGAAAGTAATAATGAAGTCTGTGCTTGGGGCACCTTCAGCTTTTGGGGTCTCAGTGGAGAACAAAGTGATAAAATACGCTCACAAAAATCGCCTCCTCCGCGATTTTTCGAAGTTTTCTGAGATCCCTCAGAGTGAAGTTGCCAAGAAATTTAAGCAAAAACTTTGGAGGGAACAGTAAAGGTTTTAAAGCAGAGGTGCTTGTAAGTAGGAAAAAGCCTTTTTCAATAACCTATAATTGCAACCGAAAGCAGGTAACCCTTTTTTGCAATTATGGGTAGTAAAAACATGACATACCTTCTCTTTCTTCTCTTATGTGAAATATACAACTATTTTTAAGTGTTTTGTTACAAATCATTGTACCTGATGTACTTGTCCTTCAAAAAGTCTTGTCTTTCTGCCCCAATAGTGACTGCTTAAGAGAAAAGTTATGCCTCAGTTATTTGCAGGCATCACTCCTTGTTTATGCATGTGGAGTTGTAAGACTGCTGTAGCAGCCCATGCTCACCGTTTTCCCACTAGACAAAATCCCACAGCACCTGGAGTAAGGTGATACAAGTGATTTTTTTTTTTTCGTTTTTCAAGACGTTGTAAGTCTGTTACTTCTGGGGCGAAGGAGTCTTGTACAATATTTCCAATGAATAATAATTATAGTGACTGATAGCCACTGCTCTCTAATTAAGTAATATTTTAGTATTTATAATAATAATTATTATTGGTGGATCTGAAGACACTAGTACACTGAAGACACTTGTTGTTTCTTAGACATCCACTATGTAAGGCACTTGCTATCTTACTGCATTGTTATGCTATTTTTACAGCGAACTATGAAAACTGTAAATAGTTATTTGTTGAAAAGAAAACCAGTCAGGTGGGAGATGAATAAACTGCAAGGTCTGAAGATGATTAGTTTTGTGCTTTTTCGTGTGGCTCAACCACTAGGGGTTTGATTAGTCGTGGCAAAATACCCAGAAATGTTGTACATGAAGGTGTTCAAGTTTTCATAGTTTCACTTTTACAAGAATCACTTTCCCTTAGGCACCTACAAATAATCACTGTTAAATCCAAAGGGGTGGGCTCTTCTGAGGATTTCATGGTGAATGTTTGTCTCCTAGGGTTGCCTTTCAGAGTGGCCTCTGTTCAGTGCATTATACATGTTAAATCACGGTAAAGTTACATCAATGCAATTGTGTGCAGTCATTTGTCACTTAACAGATTATGAATGAAATGCTGAATTTTCTGAAACAAAAACAGACAACAGCTAATTACGATGATCATGTGCTGTTTAATCGCCTTGACAATGTGGAGACTGCATTTGACAATTCATGTAACTTCACCTTTGCATGATTTTAATGCTTTCCTGAAACTAATATAATCCTGCAGCAATTTTTCCTTCTGCCTGGCATGAGCAGGCACAACTTGGCCAATGGTCCAGATAGTGGGATTTACTGAGGTGGGTAATTGTTGTGCATTGGCGCGATAGTACTCTTGTGCTAAGGTCTGAAGTTGCTCAAGATGAGTATCTTCCACTTCAAATCGATTGATGATCAAGTACTTGTAAATCCCTCAGTCTAATCCAACATAACTAGGGCGAGTACAGTCTGCCGTTGCTTTTAACTGTCTCCTTCCTTCCTAAAAAAAAAGTCAACAACCTTGCAGAGTTGTGACAAAACAACCGTCACTCTTTTCCCGTAAAACGATACTGCAAATCCCCTTTCTTACCGTGTGTGTCATTAAACCATTTCCGGACCTTTTTGGCCAAGCGAGCGGCCTTCACTACACATTTGAGAGCAGTGACCAGTCTCCTTAGACAGGTATCCTGTAGCACCTCCGCAAATGTTTTGCTTGTTGTTGGTATGTTGGATTTGGGCACTGCCTCCTTCAACAGTACTTTTGACAAAAATATCCCAAGCATTATTTTTTATGTGAAGTGGCTCTACATGAGCTTTGTCAATTAATTTACCCACCAAAGGAAGATATTCTTGACGGCTCTTTTAGCGAGCCATAAATTCTGTTACCTTAGATCTCTTCTGTTTCGCTGACAAAGATTTTCCATCCAGTGATGTCAGAATCTACAACCTCAACAACCTTTAATCTATTTGTATATTGCCAGGGTTTCCATTTACACGAAGGGCTGGACCCAAATGTGCCCCTTAAATCAGTACAGTCATTTGCACTTACATTTGAAAATGCTGAAAAGAATGTAGCAGAATTGCTAAGCTCCCCACCAAGCTTTGCAAGCATTTTCATGTCATTAGGAAGCTCTTCAAAATGAAATGATACATGTAAGCCATTAATTTCAAATACCCGTCCCTCTAAATCTACAATTTGTTTACATACAGAAAAAAAAATGTCAATTGACAAAAAAATTGTCACTGTTGGATGCCACTCTCTCTTTCCTACATTCAGAAAACTAATTAGGAATTAACAAGCAGATTCATTTTTTTACCAAAAGGACATCCATCCCCCCCCCCTCCCAAATGGAACAAGAAACCTACCTTCTGTTTCCCCAAACCATTTTAATGCACCTTTACATTTCCCCTGCATCTTTAAGTAAAATTTTGCTAGCCTTGGCCCATTAATATTTTCATCATCTATGTTAGTAGAGAATTCTTCCTTAATGGAATAAACCTTTCCCATATCAATCTTTTTAATTTCATTTTCAAGATAATTATAAGTAAGAATTTTTGGTATGGGACAGTTTGGCATAAAATTGATTGCTGTTTACCCCCCCCCCCCCCCTCTCCCCCCTCCCTCCCCCCATTTAAATTATTGGACTTCATTGAGGATGCCTGCCTCACAGCTTTGTATTTCCTTATCCCCATTACCCCAGAAGTATAGTAAGTAGCTATACTCCGCAATATATTATCATTTGAACATTCAAATTCTGCCAACTGCTTTTGCTTACATTGCTTAAGGATATAATTTGTAACCTTGCTGTTAGATAATACAAAATCACCCAGAACACATGTTTTGCATTTTTAGAGATAGTGTGGTAGAGACCATCAAGTGCAGGTTTTTGTTAGATTTTGTTCGTCCATGAATCTTCATGGCAGCCTGAAATGTTTCAGTCTGCATCTACGCTGTAGTGTCGGAGGCCTTTTTTTCCCCGTGAATTGTGAAATGGCTATTTTTTTTCTCGTGAAACATGATTTGGTTACATACCCGTAAACCGTGAATCGACTTTTTTTCATGAGCACTGCAAAATGACTGTTTTTTTCCTCGTGAAATGCTACTGTAAACCGTGATTCTTTCTTCCTCCCAAAAAATTATCCAGTAAGCGTTTAACTACGCCGGTGGTAAATTGCGTGGCGAATGCATGACCGTAACTGATCGTAATTCTGGACACCAGGTCACTCTACAAGGTTAGGTAATTCTACACAACATCAGCAAATCAAAGAACTCAGCTTTCTTTTTACATCAGGAAAAACGAGGAGTGGACGGTCGGTGAAGACAACAAACAAAGCTGTACTTTGGATTAATTGGATTAATTAGCAAAAAGTGAGGAATGTTTTTTTTTCTCGTGAAATGGCCATTTTATTCTCCGCGAAACGTGAAATGGCAATTTTATTTTCGTGAAACGTGATCCAGACCCCCCTTTACCACCCTCTTAAGTGAATGGCCTCCTTCAGGAAGTGACTGTCATACATTAAAAATAGTACATATGCCCCAGTTATTCTTCTCTTCTCTCCACCTCTTCAAAAAAAGTACGCTGCTCCCCCCTGTTCCTGCCTGTAGCTATTAATTTAAACAAATATGTTCTCATACAAAAATGACAGAATCATTTATCTTTATTTCACCTTCTGGGGTGTGAACTTTCTTTTCTTGACTCTCACCCGACAGACCTTCCCCAAGTTCTTTATTCTGAAATTTATTATGTCAGCTTACACCTTAAACCAGAAAAGAGGTTAAATCATGCTGAGCCCAACCCTCCCGAAAATGTTCCATTAGATGCATACATTTCTTCTTTGGCTGCCATCAATAATCGATGATGTCTGTTTGTTAGGCAGAGCAGGAGCTCTGGTGGGCCACAAGGTCCACATGGGAAAAACCCTTGCAACAACAGAGTGAGGTTGTGATTTCTAAGGATAAGGCCTATGAAGCTCATTTGATCATGGATGTGTGGACTACAGTGGCCTTCCTCAGCAATATGAAATAATTTCATATTTATTGCAGTAATTATTGGTACATGTTACTTATCCATGTTTATCGATTGTTGATAAATATTTATCACCTGTTATAAATTATTATTATTTTATTATTAATTTATTATTTTTATAGCGCACTCTCCAAAATTGCCCAAATGCGCTTTACATTCAAAATTCAAAAATCCAAAACCTATTTATAATTGTTATAATTTATAATTGTTAAAAGTTATCATTGCAGCATGTTGCTTTTCAAATCGTTTTGATCAGATTTTTGTATTTTCCACTGTTTGCTGGGAGGTCTCAACAGGAGATGCAATTATGACCAGGCTGATTATCAAAGTTTATGCCACGCATTATCTTATATGTGGCCGCTAGGGATGTAACGATTTATATTCCTTGCGATCAGCGATTCGATTTCGATTATTGCCTTTCGATTTCGAATATTTCGATTCGATCGTGCAAATGTTTCTTGCAGATAGTTTTAGACTTATCTGTTGTACCATCCTTTTAGCCGGAAAACCATAATATTTCCACACATCTGATCTAAAATATGCAGACGGATTCATGATTGCTTGGTCATTCGTCGCCATGTTTGAGAACGTGACCATGAGCGTGTTGCGCATGGTTTGCCTTGGAAATTCTCAAGGGGTGGTAGAAGGGCAGCAATTTTACCAGGCAACACAAAATGGCGCATGAACTGCAAACGCCTTTGCTCGTCAATCAAAAACGCATTCTGATTTCACAATCTTCAAAGGAGGGGCAAAAATGTTGATTACTTTGTCAAGTTTGGCAGATAAACAACGCTGTATTCAATGCAACGACCCTTTCTATCGAAAGTTAACGATAAGATGAGTTTAAAAGCTGCTTCTGTTTGTTTTGAACGGTTTGTTTACATTGAGCTATGCTGTGCGCGCGCTATCACGCCATCATAATTTGGAAAACGTTTTTGGGCTAAAACCTCGTCAAGTTTGCGTTATTTACTCATTTTTTTGACGTTTGTAACTTTGAAAAACTTCGAAAAGATGTTCTAACAAATTTGTTCTATTTCAATGAGTACTAGTCACGAGCTGACGTTCACGACATATATCATATTTTTGTTTAGCAAAAAAGTTTCAAAAACACGGACTTTTCACGCTATAAATTGCTCATTGAAATAGGACAAATTTGTTAGGACATCTTTTTGAAGTTTTTCAAATTTACAAACGTCGAAAAAATGAGTAAATAACGCAAACTTGACGAGGTTTTCGCCCAAAACTTTTTTTCAAATTATGATGGCGTGATAGCGCGCGCACAGCATAGCTCAATGTAAACAAACCGTTCAAAACGAACAAAAGCAGCTTTTAAACTCATCTTATCGTTAAAGCCCGGTTTCCATATGATCGCTACGATCGCTACGATCGCTACGATCGTTGCGATCGCTGCGATCGCTGAAAAAAATAGTTCAGCGATCGCAGCGATTGATGGTTTCCATAATATATATAGATAGCCCAAGCCTAACAGCGTCGCACTTTGAACAAGCTTAACTAAGGTGAAAGGTTGGAAGCACAAGAATTAAGATTGACGAACGGGCTATTTTCAATTTTAGCAATTCTCAAAAACAGTATTACGCGACCGTCTGCACAGTACATTTTTATAGACCGTACAAAAGTTCACAAAAACAACTTTTCTCTGTCTGGAATAACTAGTACCACTACTTTCCGAATAAAATACAGTTTTTGTTTGGCAAAAATTGCTCGAGAAACTGATTTGAAAATCAGAAATTGCAAAAATACACAAACATATTTGCATAAGGCGATGCGAGTAAAGATGGAACTGTACTATAAAATCAGTCTTGTTTTGTTTATATAAAATCGCTTTTAAATCTATCTAATGAATGAACAAACACATAAAAATGGACAACATAATCTTCTTTCGAAAAAAATTATTGAAATCTCCATTAGTTTACGTTTAAAAGCAAAACGCGTACCATTAATTATAGCTCATCGAGTTCAAGCTTTCTTCGATGAAATTCAAGAGATCGATACAACTGAATTCAAGCACGTTTTAAAATCAATTCTCCAAAACTAACAATAACAACAATAAAAAGTCACTCACAGATTGATATCAACATAAACTCTCATCGAAAACTGTAATCTGTTTTACCTTTAGTCCCTCGCTTGCTTGGAAATTCAAATCTCCGCTTCTGGTTCTGAAATCCGTAGAAAACAAACATCTCCCGCATTGATAAAAAACAAGATTTTATCCCTGAAAGCTCGTCTTTTTACACTAAAGCGGCTTCTGAGTATCCCTTAATTAGTATCCTTGTCTCATTGAGTAGCAAACTACGAAATATTCAGGGAAATAACGCCTTTAATTTAAACGGTTTTCTCCGCTTAGTTAATTCACAGTAAAACATCAGTGTTTTTCTAGCTGACGTGACATTCGGCCGTGTAACCGCGCGAAAAACAAAGCCTCGCTTTGGTTTCAACATGACGTCGAACGCGCATGTTTTCCGACGTCATACGCGCCCGCGAGCTAGTCCTGCGCGAAGGGAAGCTAGTCCTGCGCGACGGCGGAGGGCGGAGGGCGGCGGACGGCACACGCGCGCCCGCGAAACATTCCGCTAGCCATGACCATGAAAAATGAAGGGCATCGGTTCTATGAGTATGGAGCTGCGCAGCCAGGCCTTTGGCCTGGCAAGTGCTCCGCTATGATCGCTGCGATCGCTACGATCGCTGAGAAAGTGAATGAAGATCGAGGGACCTGGGTCTGACAATATCGTTTCGCCTCATTCTTGAAATTCAACATAGCGGCTGTGAATTGTTTTTAAAATTTGTTGTAAAGACAGTCGTATCTTTGCACTTCTTCCATAAAAAAAGCCAAATTGCACCCTTTGAGTGAGCTTACGCAGTGCATCATTGTATTTTTGTTTCGCCTCGCTGCGATCGCTGCGATCGCTGCGATCGCTGGAGAGTGGTTTCCATATGATCGCTACGATCGCTGAGATAGAATCATAGCGATCGCAGCGATCGTTGTCGCTGCGATCGCTGTGATCGCTACGATCGCTGGAGAGTGGTTTCCATATGATCGCTACGATCGCTGAACTTTTTTTCCAGCGATCGCAGCGATCGTAGCGATCGTAGCGATCATATGGAAACCGGGCTTAACTTTCGATAGAAAGGGTCATTGCATTGAATACTGGCAGCGTTGTTTATCTGCCAAACTTGCAGGGACCGCGCAGCAAGTTTTCGAGTGGAGGGGCTAAAGAAGAATGCGTGAAGGAATTTTTTTTTTTTTGTGGACGGGGGGGGGGGGGGGGGAGGGGGGCATGCTTGTGGATTTCTATTCAATTTCTCTAAAGTACGGTGGCCCACAACTACGGTGGCCCACAACTGTCACGGCAAAATAAAAAGTCACGGCAAAACAAAATTAACCCGCGGCAAGACAAAATTAACTCACGGCAAAACGAAATTAACTCACGGCAAAACAAAATTAACTCACGGCAAAACGAAATTAACTCACGGCAAAACGAAATTAACTCACGGCAAAACAAAATTAACTCACGGCAAAACCGCCAAAACAAATTGGTCAGCGGTTTTTGTCATCGATTTGGTCAGCGGATTTCAGTGGCGTTGCAAAAGTACTTGGTGTATGGAGTTAACGATTTCCGCGCCATTTTCCCTGTTGTCGCTATGTTTTGCAGCAATTGTGGATCGGAGTTTAAACAAAGTGCAAACTTCTGTGCAAGCTGTGGCAAAGGTAAGTTTTTTAATCCGAAATAATCATATTTGGTTGCCTTTTTTAGTAGACGCACGTACCATACGGTTTGATCTGAAGGCATTGTTGCTCTGGTCACTGCTACAATTTGCACGTGGTCTGTGTTATGATCATCAGCTTTGTAGACCTATGAATGATTGATTAGCTTTGTTATTTGGCAGGATAACAGCAATAAAGTCAGAAACATGACTATTGAGGGTGGATAGCGGAGAATAGTAAACTATAGGGAAGATCTCTGTTTACAAAAAACATTATTTTTGTTTATGAATGTGAATATATGAAAGAATCATATAAAGCTTGCAGATGAAATATAAGTAAAATTGTGATCCTCGCAGTGATTCTACCTACTTGAGCAGTTGAAAAAGAAACTTGAAAAAATCTCAGGCTTGGCAGGAAAGTTCTTTAACCCGGACCGTTGCAATACTGGTGCAACGCTTTGAGCTTCCAAGCCACATGGAAAGTTAGGCATTGTGAGTTTGTAATATACCTGATGATGGTGAATATATGTGAACTGCTTAACCTGATCAATAGAATCACTGTGAGGATTATAATTTATCTCAATTTTTCAGGGTGATATGCAAGACTTCATAGAGTAGGGGGTCCTTAATATTGTATTAAGCTACTCATTTGCTGGATGCAAACTCGCTGTCGTACTCGTAGCCTAATGCTATTTACAGCATCTGTACATGTATGTTCAGTTTTGGCAGCAATTACCATTGGGTGAGCGACTTTAAAAATTGCGCCAGGAAATGTACTGTCAATTCAGTTTAAATTTAACCACAGAGCACACGATTGGAGACAAGCAGTTCATTGTCACAAGCTATGAAGGTGATACAAAAGTTGATTAGCAATAAACTCCAACACCGTAAGGGTGGGAGGGAATTAGGGTAATAAAATTGGCTTGACTGCAGTTCAGTACAACGAGCATATGACTGAATGTGTGACAGCTAAAAGGCTAATATAACAGCAGTGACTTCAATTATCAATCCTCACAGAAGGTAATGATTGACATAATTTGTGCTCAGCCAAGATGCTTTGACACTGCCCTGGGCAAGTGCTAATTTCCATCACTGAATATTTGTTGCATTGAAAGCAGCATTTCCAACATTTTATCCATGGTATCTTCGGTTATTTACATCAGTTTCATAGTATTATCGTAAAAGCTCTATTAAGTCTGCAAGGGCTTATTAACAAGGCCAACTAGTGTGATTCCGGTTCTTGCGTTGCTCTATAATAACAATTTTTTGAGAACAATTTGATTATGTTGTACTAATGGTCTTCTTTGCATTTGCCTTGTGCTTGTATCAAGGGAGAAATGTTCAAAGTAACACAGAAGTTGGAGTGCAAGGAACAAGTTCTGAAGAGGGTGGATCTACCCGTGTCCCAGTGAAGTCATTTGCAAGTTTTAAGAAAGATAAAGGTAAAGAATGGAAATCAAAGGTAACGAAGTCGACTAAAGAGGAAAACAAGAAAACTCAAGATGCTGTTATTCATGTGGGTTTAATGGAGTGGAATGAAAAAGATCAAACACTTAAGGCAAAACGAGGAAAAAGGTTGCCCTTAAGAGTACCCCAAAATGTGCATTACATCGCAATACGTAAACAGGCGGAAGAAAACTGGAAAACCTTCAACAGCAATCTTTATGATGAAAGTCAGTCATACCATTTACTATATGAAGATGGACGCAAAGCTCTCTTTCTCCCGGGTTCAAAAAAGGAACCGTTTTCACTTGGCAGATACCAAGAAGAGATTGGAAAGGATTTTAAAAGAATCACTCTTTACCTGTCCCCAGATTATGACTTTCAGGTATCGGAAGGTAATTTTGATGACGATGACTTGGATGACTTTTCCACAACCAAGCGTCAGAAATGTGGCATTGATTTAACATGCAAGAGTGATCCCCAAACAAGCACTAAACATGATCAGCTTGAATTTGAACATGACCGAGATCAACCGTTTGAAAGAGTTAATCATGATCAATCTAAACAGCCAGAGTCAGCAGTCAGCAGTCAGCAGTCAGAGTGTGAGCTGGATCAGCAGATTAAGCAAGATCAACAGTTGGCCAGTGATCTTCAGCGAATTTATGATGAGGAGGAGGCTAGCGCTATTCCTCAAGATGACAACAGCTCAAAAATAACTGATTCATCTTCAGTAGTGACATCTTTAAGTAGAAAGGTGGATGAGTCAAGCCAGTTGTTTATTGTGGTAAGAAGAGGTGCTCCACTGAACAGGGTAGTCTCGATATGGAGCAGAGAGGTAAACAAAAACCCCACCTCTGCTAAGCAAATTGTGAGGGTCCATTTCAGCGGGGAGCAAGGAATTGACTCTGGGGCTTTGGCAAAGGAATTCTTCACCATGACTCTTCCTAACATCGGGTCTGTAATCTTCTCCAACGGTCAGCCGATAGATTCAACATTCAATGTACAAAACGGAAGCTTTAAAACCTGTGGAGAGATTGTAGCAGCAAGTATAGCCCAAGGTGGACCAGCACCACGTTTTCTTGAAGCCAGTGTGTATGGCTTGATGACAAATCCTGATGTACCGCTGCAGCAACTTGACATGGAAACACATCTGACACCAGCCGACAGAGAGTTGCTAAATACCATCAGGGATGACATCACTGCGCACACTGACACAATCATCGAACATGGATACACCGGAACCATTAACAATTCTCATATTGAAGAAATCCTAAGGTCCGTAGCTATAAGTATAGTTACAAAAAGAATTGTGTATCTCAAAGAATTCATGAATGGATTAGATGCCTATGGGTTGAAAAGAATTATCCAAACCCACCCAGATGCTTGCAAGCCACTTTTTGTGCAGAGCACAACAATCAGTGATGCAGTTGATGCAAACTACTTGTTTACACTAATGCAGCCAGAACACGCTCAGAAAGGCAGCACACGAAGAGAAGTTGAAGAATCCATCATGGATTTTCTCCAGGATTTCCTGTATTCCCTTGAAGACAACCCAAATATTAACGTTGCTGGTTATGCAGAAGTAGCGGCAAGCTGTGACACAGTCATGGAAGGCACGGAAGTCGAAGAATCAAATGAACAATTACTCCTTCCTAACCTTACACCTGCTGGTTTTATGGGCTGGCTTACTGGCCAAAAACACAAACCTATCCATGGAGAACCAATTAACGTTACTGTCCACTTCGATCATGATTGTTTGATTAGGAATCCTAATCACCGAATTTGCTTCCCAGTTGTTGGAGCTTGCGCTAAACAAATAACTTTCCCTGTGGCTCATATGACAACAAAGGAAACATTTAATCAAGTCCTAATGTTAGCACTTTCCAAGGGACAATGTTTTGGTATGGCATGATGTTTGATGCTGTCAAGTACATGTATGTTTGTAGTTTGGCGCTAGTCAAAGTTCCCATAAAACTGTGGCTAATAAAACTGGGAACATAGAAAATATATCCGGAATGTTCATTTTGATGAAGCCAATAACTATTTTGAGATCTTGTAAATGTTTTTTCCACAAGAGAACTTAAAATTAACCATCCTTTATCATACAGCTGTATTTAAAAGGAACTTTGGTATCAGAAAGCGCCATTAGGTCAAAACAAAAGCCTTTGAGTGATTTCAGACAATAAATAATTATTTATTTATCTGTTAATTCAAAAGATACAACAAAATTAACATACCAAACCTCGGTATATTTTCTGTGCTGACGTTTTTTTTGGCTGCAATGTAACATTTTCATTGTTATGTGAAAATCAACCTCGTACCCAGGGTCTCTCTTCTTCCCGCCCCATGGAGCCCTGGGTACGAGGTTGATGTGAAAATATGATATAGAGAGATTACAAAAACCTTGTACCCAGATACGAATATGTGATTTAGCCTCACTGTTTTTATATGGGTACTGATTAGGTGTTGCTGTTAAGTTTTTTTTTTAACTTTCAAATTATTTAAATGGAATATGTATTTGGGGATATAAGCTTTTATCACGTGGCGACCATGTTGACTCCCGGTACAATAAAATGCTTTTTTTTTGCCCGCCTAACCTCGTTTTTAACTTTTTCACTGCGAGGCTTAGAGGCGTAAATCTTTTGTTTTTATACAAAATGGCGGGGCGTGATAAAGGCCTATTAGATAAGCATGTCTGTCTTTCATTGATATGTGATAAATGCCACATTATACTGTAGCTACAGATAGGGCTTAGAAATGCAGTTTAGTCCACATGTAATTTCATATTATTTAAATGAAATGTGTATTTTTGTGATTCAGACAGATATGTCTGTTAATTCATTGTTCTCAAATGCAGATAATTATGTGATTAAGCCCATGTTGAAGTTACCGCAGTTGTCATGTCAACTTTCATATTTTATGTTTCAGTTGCTGATTTAGCCTCTCACTATATTTACTGTAGAGGGTTAACAAATGCAATTTTGCCTTCACTACACAACCGAACACACTCAAAGGTTGAGGCATGGGCGCGTTGGTCAGCCAGGCCCACGATACATTTTATTATTAACAAAGGACTATCGTATTACAATTTTTATTACTATAATATACTATACTATATTATGACAATAACTCTAGGTTGGCCGGCCAGGCCCACGATACATTTTGTTATTGACGAAGAACTATAATATAACGATAACTCTAAGCGCACCAGAGCCGGACACGTAAACCCCAAAAAACCAACTGTTGGAAAAAATAGGGACCGTGTACCCCCGACCTATGCAGTGGTGCTACCTTTGGGGTTTTAAGGTGTTTTTAACTAAGAAACAAACGACTAAAATGCGGCTTAAACTGCTGATAACAAATCTTAAGGTATTACAATAAACAACTAAGACGAAAGTTAACTTGTTTGAACAGTACTAGAGGCGGCGAGGCTGACCGTAGAATGACACAAATCTTTCAACGAACACTTTTCAAACTCACGAACCGTGAGCCCCTGCGCACTACACTAGTACCCGGTTCTCTGTTCCGTGTCGGCAAAATATTAATTTATGTCAATACCGATTATCACAAATTACATATTTTGCCTTCACTACACAACCGAACACACTCAAAGGTTGAGGCATGGGCGCGTTGGTCAGCCAGGCCCACAGTAGACAGCAAAAGAAAGGGCTGGAGCTCAGAGCGACAAGGACTTGAAGACTTCAAGTCTGCTTGGCAGTGAATCCTTAACATAAATGTTTTAGCTGTTCGCCTCGACTAGCTAACCTGCTAACTGCGGGCAGTGGATATTCTCAGCTATCCGGGCCTTCTGCGTTTAAGTTATGAGCAAAGCTAAACTGGACATCCCTGCTACGAATAAGACATAACTCAGAGCTTCTAAGGAAACCCGAAAAAGTGAGAATAAACATAACTAAACTTTAATTGCAGAAGATTGTCCCAATCAGTTTTTTCAGCAAATTGCTTGAAACGAGTAACTTCGAGGGGCTCGTTCCTCCTGGTGGTAGGTTGGCTGGCAAGGCGAAGAGCGCCTTCTTTTGCAGCAATGACAGTCGGGTGTACTGAAGGAGAATCAACTCTGGCCAGCTAATGCGCCCACTTAAAAGCGTATAGTAGAAAGCACAATTGATGCAGACACTGACTTTGTGGACTCGAGCAGATGTTGCAGATACAGGGCACGATCCAAAGGTCTGACCGGAAAATCAGGAATACGCAACACGTCTTTAGCAAAGTCTCGCCATCTATTAAAGGTAGTTTTGCGATGACCCAGTGGCTTTCGAAGCAAGCACGGTGAATTTCAGATTCTGTTTTAGCTGGATAACTTGTACGTTGTCCGGGCTTCCTGCAGACCAAAATGCGGACGAGGAGATATCTAAGAACAACATGAAACACATACAATGTAAGAGACGAACTCATAAAGAAAAATGTGCGGACGAACGGAACATTAAAAAAAAAACTGAATTTAAATTGCGCTCGCAACCCTGCTGTCAAAAACAGAAAGCTATCCTAACTGATTCGACAAGCATAATACCAAACTTAAACCCCGTTTAGCTCCTCTTAGAAAATAGGGATGATCCCCTATAGGGCATAACATCATGCCCCTCTTGGACGTAACATTGAGCCTGTCTAAGCCACTCTCGGGCATAACATTGAGCCCCTCTTGGGCGTAACATTAAAACCCATCTAGGGCGTAACATTGAACCCCTCTTGGGCGTAACATTGAAAACCATTTAGGGCATTTCATAACGCTGAGCCCATCTAGGGCATTCGGTAAGCCCCTCCAGGGCATAACGCTGAGCCCATCTAGGGCATTCGGTAAACCCCTCCAGGGCATAACGCTGAGCCCATCTAGGGCATTCATTAAGCCCATCTAGGGCATAACACCTCTTAACAGGGAATTCAATCTAGGAAAAAAAAATACCCCTAGAAACTTGACTCTGGTTGAAATACGTTCAGTAGGAAATCTGCAAAATAGTCATATCTCTGTGCATTCACTTGGGACACGAAAGCTCTCACTAGATAACTCGTAGCCCTACCTAGGAGCGATACTAAAATCAATACGAATTGCTAATGAAGGGACCGTCACGGGATTACAACCGAAAATAGAGTTTCTGGCTTGACATCTATAAGTAAATTAGGCAAATTGAATTAGATAGAATGTCCCAATCATGAATAAAGGTGCTCCAGTGGAAAACCATCTCAACGCAGTATTGTCCTGTATTGGGCAAACGTTCAAAATGGTACGCTGAGAGCTCCCTTAGCACTGCAAGATCTCGTATGGCTGAAGACTATGCACGTTAAGTAAACCGGAGGACGCAGCCGGCTGTCGTGATGGGACCAATTTTGGGCAAAGGCGTATGCACCGCTGGAACCGGGTTGGTAGAATCTGGAATTGAAAACATTTAACGTTAGCGTTGAATGAACATGCGAACCTATCACAGGTATGAGGACCCGCTAAACCGTCGAGAGCATAGAAAACCGTACCATCAATGGTGTAATCGACATAATCAATAAACTTGAATATAACACCTGCAATGGTATTTAGATCCCTTAATAGTATCCACTGCATGTCGATGTCAACGTCGTTGAACAGACAGCTCTGAAAGATGCCTACTGCAGGCTGTTGTAAAGCCGGACCTTTAGATTATCAGTAGACCAGGTAACTGGCTTACTGGCCTCCTAGAAAGCTTTCAATGACAGTTAAAACGGCAAGCAACTCTCTGAACGTGGAACCCTGCGCTTTCTCGAAGTCGGAACGGGTATTGATGAAAAATTTTGCCGTCGAAACTATAAAACTTCCACAAGATGAGGCCAATGCATCGGAATATATCACCTAAGAGGACTTATGACGGGCTGGCGAAATAGGTATGCCGTTAAGGTTCGCTACCTTGGTTTCCCGAAGATCAATACAGCAAAACTCTCGGGAGGAAAATTGAACGTAAGAGTTCCATGTCGACGCAGTGTTGATCATAGCAAATAGATTTCTAGTCATAAGCTGGGAGACGTTGCCCACGCAGTAGCCGAGTGAAATAATTTTTCCCGCTAACCCTCGCAATCCTACGAACTGGGACGCGAAAAGAAGCGACCAATATGGAACAATATGGAACAATATGGAACACATCTATCTGTCTGTCTATATGTAGCGTAAATTTCCGACGTGGCCGTGTTGATGACAGTTCCGAACCAAGAAATTACCTGAATTGGGCCCCAAGACATTTGGCTTCGTTAGGAAGAAAACCAGAGGTAAGGAAATCGGCATGAACCTGAAGGTTCGCAATCTTTGCGTTGTTGTAACCGACAGCAGTGACGAGACCGTCGTCTAAGAAGGCAACAATTTACCCGGCTTCAGATCTCCATTTCTCAATTAACGGCCTAAACAATTCCGTAAACAGGTAAGGCGCTAAACTAAGACCGAAAGGTAAAACTGAAAACTTATAAAATATCTAGCGTGACCGGCGGAAAATGTCCAAGAAAAATAAAGAAACTTTCGATGAACGAAGATCTTCAACATGATGATGACCACAAGATCATAAGAGAACATATAGTCTCCCGGATTCTAAATCTCTTAGGCAACATTCAAGTCTTCGCATCGAAAATTTTCTCTTGTCGTGACGCACATCTTAAATAAAACGCGTTAAACAGATTTTTGCGTTAACACAAACAAAGAGTCAATAGTGAAAGGTGGCTCGTAAACTTCAGTAATACAATGTGGACTAATGAGCTCGTTTATGACATTCTCAACGGAACTAGAATCCTTCAAAGCTAACGCGTTATTACTGGCCGTGAAAGACGTGGGAATTTTGAGCAACGGCAATTTGCATACAAATGGAATAACATCGATAATAAACTTCGGCGCGTTAATGCCCTTCCAGAACTCAATTACTCGATATAATCTCCCTTAGACCGACACGAATTCCTGGTCAGATTTAAATTCGCATTGTACTTCGAGGTCCAAAAAAAAAAACAAAATATAGAGATGATGGGCAAGAGTTCTCCTGATCGTAATCTTCGTCCAACTCCATGTCTGAACAGAGTCAGGGGTTTTACGCACGCAAAGCAAACACCAGTAGCAGATCTTTGCACTAAATATTGTTGATTAAAGCGAGAGAAGAAATTAGATGATTGTTGTCTTGCGATCTGTGGAGATTTAGCCTGAATGGACATCGGCAAGGTTTTCGTTGGTGGGAAGAACGCGCGGTGAAACGCTTACGGCTCTGTAAATTTTCTTTTCGTCTTCTTCGTCGTCGGCCAAATCATGATATTTGTATTCATTGACAGTTTTCCAACCAAACGGTGACTTATCTGCAAGCAGGATGAATTTTTCACACTCTTGCACGAGAGCCAAACCTTTGTCTAAGGCATCCTTTAATTTCTGCATGTCTTTGCGTTCCAGAGCGGCCTTTGCGTCCCTCATGGTTTCTTTAATCGCTTTATTGACGTTGTACTGGTCCTCGCTGCTCTTCTTGTTAAATTGCGGAGTGAAACCGCGCTTGATTCTTTTGATTTCTGTCATCTGCTGGGCAGCCATATCCTCATGTGAACGCTTGTGAGCTAAACTGGAATCTTTAACCAGAGTCTTAAACTGACCAAGAAGGTCCTGGTTGTTCTGTGCTATTAGTTGTACCGCTGTATCCTCATTCATATTGCCAGGGAGGAAAGCAAAAAATCGGGGTAACATTGAACTTGTTTGAACAGTACTAGAGGCGGCGAGGCTGACCGTGGAATGACACAAATCTTTCAACGAACACTTTTCAAACTCACGAACCGTGAGCCCCTGCGCACTACACTAGTACCCGGTTCTCTGTTCCGTGTCGGCAAAATATTAATTTATGTCAATACCGATTATCACAAATTACATGTTGTCATATATTAACCTTCAAATTATTTTAATCAAATAAGTTATTTTATTCGTGATCTTACATGAACTTACAGTTGTACGTCTGTTAACTTAATGTTCTCAGATACAGATACAAAATGTGATTAAGCCTAAAATTAAAGTAACTGTAATTGTCTACCTGAGTATTTGTTGGATACTCCTATTTTAAGGTGAATTTAATGCAACGTGAATTTCAGAAACGAGATCACAGTTCAAGACTTAAAAGGTTATAGAATAGTGGCCAATCACGTCACATGTCCGTTTTTATTAGCCAAAATTAAATTGTCAGATTGAAAGCCTTGTCAAAGCATTGTTCAAACAAAAGTCATACTGAAACTGGTACAGTGTAGTGTATGTTCCTAGCTTTTAAAGAATATTTTGATAAAAACTTGATGGTCAAGCTAGAACGTATGGAAGAAATGTTGATTGAGGCATGAAACATATTATTCCTTTTTTGGCAATAATGTCCTTATTACAGTCTAACCCATTCCCCTATCAAGTGCTTAATAGAGGTTGGCCGTTTAATAGGGGTTTCATTTACAGTTTTGACCCTCAGTATTATACTGAAGAAAATTACAAATTTTGAACTTTGATAACTGGCCGCTTAACAGGGGGTGACCACTCAGTAGGTGACCGCTGAATAGCGGTTTGACTGTACTGACCTTTCTGTTTTCTTCACATCCATGTAAGTACTTTAACTTAATTTGATTTTTGATGCTCTAGATGCCTTTTAGTTGCGAAAGGGGCTTAGTCAAAGCTCTCGTAAACGACCTGTCTTAGTTACGGCCACTTTTTGTTAAGGAGAGCCTCAAATGTACAGCAGTTGAAATTCGAATTCTTACTACTCTTTGGCTATTTGACTACTGTTGGCCTTGTGCCCCAACCTCACTGCTCATGCCAATTGCCAGATCATGTCAAAAACTAGCATGTGATGATCCTAATCGATTTCAGAAGAAACATATAAATACACAGCACCATATTTATGAACAGTGCAAAATAATGCCTTCTTGTGTCATTTTAACAGAAATTTAAGAACCATTTTCAGATACAGCTAAAAGCTTTCGATAAAGTCTCTCAGCTTCTTGCCATTCAATTGGAGGATTGATTCCAAGGGCATTTCTAGCATAGTTGAAGTAATCTAGATATTCATTATAACTACTTGTCTGAACTATGTGCTGAGAGACATAGTCTATTTCTGATCTAGGTAGGTTCAGCAAAAGGTTTCCTACAGCTCCATGATGCTCAGGTAAATAGAAGAGCGAATCAGGTCTACCAGAGACTGTGTTGTACCTAGACTTCCTAATTTTGTGGCTGTTCCAGTGTTCTTTGACAACATTAAGGTCTTCCTGGAGAACTCCTGCAAAACAGAACCACAGACATTCCTTGCTTAATTCAGAAGAAGAATCTATGAGACCCTCGGATTCCAAATCCTGAAAATAATTTCGCCACCACGCTGACCTGTTCCGAGAATAAAATGACCACCATCCTTCTATTGTCTGGTTTCTAGGTGATGAGACATATCGATGGGTATCAGCGTTGTCATGGAAATAAGACTGAATTGATGCTGCTAATCCGTTTTCAGTTCCAAGATCCGTTATCAGCTGTACAGGACAACCATTCAGTTCCTTTACAGTATTCAAGAAGTAGGTTGCAATGTTATCTGGTGAACTGTTTGAGCGAGTAACCTCAAGCCACAATATTTTCCGGCTAAAGCCATCTATGGCTCCATGTATGGGAAACCCAAATGGCTTTAATTTATCATACCCATCCATGTGCCAGGCATCATTTGGACCACGATTGTGATATGACCTCCTCTTTGATCGATGAGCTTTCCTTAATTGGGTACCTTCAGGATCTAACTCTTTTAACATATCCTGTACAATTATACGTGGTACATTGAAGCCCTCCATCTTTGAAGTATGCCATACTGTCCTGTACCCGCCACACGATCCCGGACCATCAACAATCTCACTGACACGTTGTTTAACTGCACTTACAACTTCAACCGAATCATTGGCTTTCAGAAAGCCCCTTCTGCTAAAACCATATGCCTTTAGTCGCCTTAAAAGTGTGCTGTAACTAATTTCATGTTTATGGTGTTTAGCAAGAAGAAGAACGATTTCTCCGTAACTAAAGCCACGTTGGAAGTAATACTTGATAACGGTCTCCTCGTCAATCTCAACCTCTTCTTCACTGCTTGAATCTTCTGGCCTGAGGTCTGCAAGATCAATAAAGATACATGGAGAATTCCTAAGCTAAACTTCCACTGAACTGGAGCAAAAAAGCATGGGCTTATGCAAGTAGTGCGACTTGCCTGTTGTGTTGCACTGATTTCGTATCTCGCCGTACCCAGATCTTCTCAACCTTCAGGAGTATCTGGGGAACGAGATTAGTGTTGCACTAAACTGCTGGCTTTATTGCCTGACGATTATACGGATATAACAGTGCTACAGAATACAGGGCCTTTGGCTGGTTCACAGGTATACATTTTGAAGAACGAGGAATTAATCCGAAAAAGGATAGACCGGCTCGTATATAACCTTACTAAATTAATTACGCTTAGTAAGCTCAAATGTGAAGCAAACCTTGCAATCTACAATTCAGATTTAAAAACTCAGTTAAGTTACCTTTACCGCAGCTTGCACAGAAGTTTGCACTTTGTTCAATCTCCGATCCACAATTGCTGCAAAACATGGCGACAACGAGGATTAAAATGGCGAGGAAATCGTTAACTCCATACACCAAGTACTTCTGTAACGCCACTGAAATCCGCTGATCAAATCGCTGACAAAAACCGCTGACCAATTTGTTTTGTCGGTTTTGCCGTGAGTTAATTTCGTTTTGCCGTGAGTTAATTTCATTTTGCCGTGAGTTAATTTTGTTTTGCCGTGAGTTAATTTTGTTTTGCCGTGTACGGTGGTACACAACTGTCACGGCAAAATAAAAAGTCACGGCAAAACAAAATTAACTCACGGCAAAACAAAATTAACTCACGGCAAAACAAAATTAACTCACGGCAAAATGAAATTAACTCACGGCAAAACGAAATTAACTCACGGCAAAACAAAATTAACTCACGGCAAAACAAAATTAACTCACGGCAAAATGAAATTAACTCACGGCAAAACGAAATTAACTCACGGCAAAACCGACAAAACAAATTGGTCAGCGGTTTTTGTCAGCGATTTGATCAGCGGATTTCAGTGGCGTTACAGAAGTACTTGGTGTATGGAGTTAACGATTTCCTCGCCATTTTAATCCTCGTTGTCGCCATGTTTTGCAGCAATTGTGGATCGGAGATTGAACAAAGTGCAAACTTCTGTGCAAGCTGCGGTAAAGGTAACTTAACTGAGTTTTTAAATCTGAATTGTAGATTGCAAGGTTTGCTTCACATTTGAGCTTACTAAGCGTAATTAATTTAGTAAGGTTATATACGAGCCGGTCTATCCTTTTTCGGATTAATTCCTCGTTCTTCAAAATATATACCTGTGAACCAGCCAAAGGCCCTGTATTCTGTAGCACTGTTATATCCGTATAATCGTCAGGCAATAAAGCCAGCAGTTTAGTGCAACACTAATCTCGTTCCCCAGATACTCCTGAAGGTTGAGAAGATCTGGGTACGGCGAGATACGAAATCAGTGCAACACAACAGGCAAGTCGCACTACTTGCATAAGCCCATGCTTTTTTGCTCCAGTGCAGTGGAAGTTTAGCTTAGGAATTCTCCATGTATCTTTATTGATCTTGCAGACCTCAGGCCAGAAGATTCAAGCAGTGAAGAAGAGGTTGAGATTGACGAGGAGACCGTTATCAAGTATTACTTCCAACGTGGCTTTAGTTACGGAGAAATCGTTCTTCTTCTTGCTAAACACCATAAACATGAAATTAGTTACAGCACACTTTTAAGGCGACTAAAGGCATATGGTTTTAGCAGAAGGGGCTTTCTGAAAGCCAATGATTCGGTTGAAGTTGTAAGTGCAGTTAAACAACGTGTCAGTGAGATTGTTGATGGTCCGGGATCGTGTGGCGGGTACAGGACAGTATGGCATACTTCAAAGATGGAGGGCTTCAATGTACCACGTATAATTGTACAGGATATGTTAAAAGAGTTAGATCCTGAAGGTACCCAATTAAGGAAAGCTCATCGATCAAAGAGGAGGTCATATCACAATCGTGGTCCAAATGATGCCTGGCACATGGATGGGTATGATAAATTAAAGCCATTTGGGTTTCCCATACATGGAGCCATAGATGGCTTTAGCCGGAAAATATTGTGGCTTGAGGTTACTCGCTCAAACAGTTCACCAGATAACATTGCAACCTACTTCTTGAATACTGTAAAGGAACTGAATGGTTGTCCTGTACAGCTGATAACGGATCTTGGAACTGAAAACGGATTAGCAGCATCAATTCAGTCTTATTTCCATGACAACGCTGATACCCATCGATATGTCTCATCACCTAGAAACCAGACAATAGAAGGATGGTGGTCATTTTATTCTCGGAACAGGTCAGCGTGGTGGCGAAATTATTTTCAGGATTTGGAATCCGAGGGTCTCATAGATTCTTCTTCTGAATTAAGCAAGGAATGTCTGTGGTTCTGTTTTGCAGGAGTTCTCCAGGAAGACCTTAATGTTGTCAAAGAACACTGGAACAGCCACAAAATTAGGAAGTCTAGGTACAACACAGTCTCTGGTAGACCTGATTCGCTCTTCTATTTACCTGAGCATCATGGAGCTGTAGGAAACCTTTTGCTGAACCTACCTAGATCAGAAATAGACTATGTCTCTCAGCACATAGTTCAGACAAGTAGTTATAATGAATATCTAGATTACTTCAACTATGCTAGAAATGCCCTTGGAATCAATCCTCCAATTGAATGGCAAGAAGCTGAGAGACTTTATCGAAAGCTTTTAGCTGTATCTGAAAATGGTTCTTAAATTTCTGTTAAAATGACACAAGAAGGCATTATTTTGCACTGTTCATAAATATGGTGCTGTGTATTTATATGTTTCTTCTGAAATCGATTAGGATCATCACATGCTAGTTTTTGACATGATCTGGCAATTGGCATGAGCAGTGAGGTTGGGGCACAAGGCCAACAGTAGTCAAATAGCCAAAGAGTAGTAAGAATTCGAATTTCAACTGCTGTACATTTGAGGCTCTCCTTAACAAAAAGTGGCCGTAACTAAGACAGGTCGTTTACGAGAGCTTTGACTAAGCCCCTTTCGCAACTAAAAGGCATCTAGAGCATCAAAAATCAAATTAAGTTAAAGTACTTACATGGATGTGAAGAAAACAGAAAGGTCAGTACAGTCAAACCGCTATTCAGCGGTCACCTACTGAGTGGTCACCCCCTGTTAAGCGGCCAGTTATCAAAGTTCAAAATTTGTAATTTTCTTCAGTATAATACTGAGGGTCAAAACTGTAAATGAAACCCCTATTAAACGGCCAACCTCTATTAAGCACTTGATAGGGGAATGGGTTAGACTGTAATAAGGACATTATTGCCAAAAAAGGAATAATATGTTTCATGCCTCAATCAACATTTCTTCCATACGTTCTAGCTTGACCATCAAGTTTTTATCAAAATATTCTTTAAAAGCTAGGAACATACACTACACTGTACCAGTTTCAGTATGACTTTTGTTTGAACAATGCTTTGACAAGGCTTTCAATCTGACAATTTAATTTTGGCTAATAAAAACGGACATGTGACGTGATTGGCCACTATTCTATAACCTTTTAAGTCTTGAACTGTGATCTCGTTTCTGAAATTCACGTTGCATTAAATTCACCTTAAAATAGGAGTATCCAACAAATACTCAGGTAGACAATTACAGTTACTTTAATTTTAGGCTTAATCACATTTTGTATCTGTATCTGAGAACATTAAGTTAACAGACGTACAACTGTAAGTTCATGTAAGATCACGAATAAAATAACTTATTTGATTAAAATAATTTGAAGGTTAATATATGACAACATGTAATTTGTGATAATCGGTATTGACATAAATTAATATTTTGCCGACACGGAACAGAGAACCGGGTACTAGTGTAGTGCGCAGGGGCTCACGGTTCGTGAGTTTGAAAAGTGTTCGTTGAAAGATTTGTGTCATTCCACGGTCAGCCTCGCCGCCTCTAGTACTGTTCAAACAAGTTCAATGTTACCCCGATTTTTTGCTTTCCTCCCTGGCAATATGAATGAGGATACAGCGGTACAACTAATAGCACAGAACAACCAGGACCTTCTTGGTCAGTTTAAGACTCTGGTTAAAGATTCCAGTTTAGCTCACAAGCGTTCACATGAGGATATGGCTGCCCAGCAGATGACAGAAATCAAAAGAATCAAGCGCGGTGTCACTCCGCAATTCAACAAGAAGAGCAGCGAGGACCAGTACAACGTCAATAAAGCGATTAAAGAAACCATGAAGGACGCAAAGGCCGCTCTGGAACGCAAAGACATGCAGAAATTAAAGGATGCCTTAGACAAAGGTTTGGCTCTCGTGCAAGAGTGTGAAAAATTCATCCTGCTTGCAGATAAGTCACCGTTTGGTTGGAAAACTGTCAATGAATACAAATATCATGATTTGGCCGACGACGAAGAAGACGAAAAGAAAATTTACAGAGCCGTAAGCGTTTCACCGCGCGTTCTTCCCACCAACGAAAACCTTGCCGATGTCCATTCAGGCTAAATCTCCACAGATCGCAAGACAACAATCATCTAATTTCTTCTCTCGCTTTAATCAACAATATTTAGTGCAAAGATCTGCTACTGGTGTTTGCTTTGCGTGCGTAAAACCCCTGACTCTGTTCAGACATGGAGTTGGACGAAGATTACGATCAGGAGAACTCTTGCCCATCATCTCTATATTTTGTTTTTTTTTTTGGACCTCGAAGTACAATGCGAATTTAAATCTGACCAGGAATTCGTGTCGGTCTAAGGGAGATTATATCGAGTAATTGAGTTCTGGAAGGGCATTAACGCGCCGAAGTTTATTATCGATGTTATTCCATTTGTATGCAAATTGCCGTTGCTCAAAATTCCCACGTCTTTCACGGCCAGTAATAACGCGTTAGCTTTGAAGGATTCTAGTTCCGTTGAGAATGTCATAAACGAGCTCATTAGTCCACATTGTATTACTGAAGTTTACGAGCCACCTTTCACTATTGACTCTTTGTTTGTGTTAACGCAAAAATCTGTTTAACGCGTTTTATTTAAGATGTGCGTCACGACAAGAGAAAATTTTCGATGCGAAGACTTGAATGTTGCCTAAGAGATTTAGAATCCGGGAGACTATATGTTCTCTTATGATCTTGTGGTCATCATCATGTTGAAGATCTTCGTTCATCGAAAGTTTCTTTATTTTTCTTGGACATTTTCCGCCGGTCACGCTAGATATTTTATAAGTTTTCAGTTTTACCTTTCGGTCTTAGTTTAGCGCCTTACCTGTTTACGGAATTGTTTAGGCCGTTAATTGAGAAATGGAGATCTGAAGCCGGGTAAATTGTTGCCTTCTTAGACGACGGTCTCGTCACTGCTGTCGGTTACAACAACGCAAAGATTGCGAACCTTCAGGTTCATGCCGATTTCCTTACCTCTGGTTTTCTTCCTAACGAAGCCAAATGTCTTGGGGCCCAATTCAGGTAATTTCTTGGTTCGGAACTGTCATCAACACGGCCACGTCGGAAATTTACGCTACATATAGACAGACAGATAGATGTGTTCCATATTGTTCCATATTGTTCCATATTGGTCGCTTCTTTTCGCGTCCCAGTTCGTAGGATTGCGAGGGTTAGCGGGAAAAATTATTTCACTCGGCTACTGCGTGGGCAACGTCTCCCAGCTTATGACTAGAAATCTATTTGCTATGATCAACACTGCGTCGACATGGAACTCTTACGTTCAATTTTCCTCCCGAGAGTTTTGCTGTATTGATCTTCGGGAAACCAAGGTAGCGAGCCTTAACGGCATACCTATTTCGCCAGCCCGTCATAAGTCCTCTTAGGTGATATATTCCGATGCATTGGCCTCATCTTGTGGAAGTTTTATAGTTTCGACGGCAAAATTTTTCATCAATACCCGTTCCGACTTCGAGAAAGCGCAGGGTTCCACGTTCAGAGAGTTGCTTGCCGTTTTAACTGTCATTGAAAGCTTTCTAGGAGGCCAGTAAGCCAGTTACCTGGTCTACTGATAATCTAAAGGTCCGGCTTTACAACAGCCTGCAGTAGGCATCTTTCAGAGCTGTCTGTTCAACGACGTTGACATCGACATGCAGTGGATACTATTAAGGGATCTAAATACCATTGCAGGTGTTATATTCAAGTTTATTGATTATGTCGATTACACCATTGATGGTACGGTTTTCTATGCTCTCGACGGTTTAGCGGGTCCTCATACCTGTGATAGGTTCGCATGTTCATTCAACGCTAACGTTAAATGTTTTCAATTCCAGATTCTACCAACCCGGTTCCAGCGGTGCATACGCCTTTGCCCAAAATTGGTCCCATCACGACAGCCGGCTGCGTCCTCCGGTTTACTTAACGTGCATAGTCTTCAGCCATACGAGATCTTGCAGTGCTAAGGGAGCTCTCAGCGTACCATTTTGAACGTTTGCCCAATACGGGACAATACTGCGTTGAGATGGTTTTCCACTGGAGCACCTTTATTCATGATTGGGACATTCTATCTAATTCAATTTGCCTAATTTACTTATAGATGTCAAGCCAGAAACTCTATTTTCGGTTGTAATCCCGTGACGGTCCCTTCATTAGCAATTCGTATTGATTTTAGTATCGCTCCTAGGTAGGGCTACGAGTTATCTAGTGAGAGCTTTCGTGTCCCAAGTGAATGCACAGAGATATGACTATTTTGCAGATTTCCTACTGAACGTATTTCAACCAGAGTCAAGTTTCTAGGGGTATTTTTTTTTCCTAGATTGAATTCCCTGTTAAGAGGTGTTATGCCCTAGATGGGCTTAATGAATGCCCTAGATGGGCTCAGCGTTATGCCCTGGAGGGGTTTACCGAATGCCCTAGATGGGCTCAGCGTTATGCCCTGGAGGGGCTTACCGAATGCCCTAGATGGGCTCAGCGTTATGAAATGCCCTAAATGGTTTTCAATGTTACGCCCAAGAGGGGTTCAATGTTACGCCCTAGATGGGTTTTAATGTTACGCCCAAGAGGGGCTCAATGTTATGCCCGAGAGTGGCTTAGACAGGCTCAATGTTACGTCCAAGAGGGGCATGATGTTATGCCCTATAGGGGATCATCCCTATTTTCTAAGAGGAGCTAAACGGGGTTTAAGTTTGGTATTATGCTTGTCGAATCAGTTAGGATAGCTTTCTGTTTTTGACAGCAGGGTTGCGAGCGCAATTTAAATTCAGTTTTTTTTTTTTTAATGTTCCGTTCGTCCGCACATTTTTCTTTATGAGTTCGTCTCTTACATTGTATGTGTTTCATGTTGTTCTTAGATATCTCCTCGTCCGCATTTTGGTCTGCAGGAAGCCCGGACAACGTACAAGTTATCCAGCTAAAACAGAATCTGAAATTCACCGTGCTTGCTTCGAAAGCCACTGGGTCATCGCAAAACTACCTTTAATAGATGGCGAGACTTTGCTAAAGACGTGTTGCGTATTCCTGATTTTCCGGTCAGACCTTTGGATCGTGCCCTGTATCTGCAACATCTGCTCGAGTCCACAAAGTCAGTGTCTGCATCAATTGTGCTTTCTACTATACGCTTTTAAGTGGGCGCATTAGCTGGCCAGAGTTGATTCTCCTTCAGTACACCCGACTGTCATTGCTGCAAAAGAAGGCGCTCTTCGCCTTGCCAGCCAACCTACCACCAGGAGGAACGAGCCCCTCGAAGTTACTCGTTTCAAGCAATTTGCTGAAAAAACTGATTGGGACAATCTTCTGCAATTAAAGTTTAGTTATGTTTATTCTCACTTTTTCGGGTTTCCTTAGAAGCTCTGAGTTATGTCTTATTCGTAGCAGGGATGTCCAGTTTAGCTTTGCTCATAACTTAAACGCAGAAGGCCCGGATAGCTGAGAATATCCACTGCCCGCAGTTAGCAGGTTAGCTAGTCGAGGCGAACAGCTAAAACATTTATGTTAAGGATTCACTGCCAAGCAGACTTGAAGTCTTCAAGTCCTTGTCGCTCTGAGCTCCAGCCCTTTCTTTTGCTGTCTACTGTGGGCCTGGCTGACCAACGCGCCCATGCCTCAACCTTTGAGTGTGTTCGGTTGTGTAGTGAAGGCAAAATATGTAATTTGTGATAATCGGTATTGACATAAATTAATATTTTGCCGACACGGAACAGAGAACCGGGTACTAGTGTAGTGCGCAGGGGCTCACGGTTCGTGAGTTTGAAAAGTGTTCGTTGAAAGATTTGTGTCATTCTACGGTCAGCCTCGCCGCCTCTAGTACTGTTCAAACAAGTTAACTTTCGTCTTAGTTGTTTATTGTAATACCTTAAGATTTGTTATCAGCAGTTTAAGCCGCATTTTAGTCGTTTGTTTCTTAGTTAAAAACACCTTAAAACCCCAAAGGTAGCACCACTGCATAGGTCGGGGGTACACGGTCCCTATTTTTTCCAACAGTTGGTTTTTTGGGGTTTACGTGTCCGGCTCTGGTGCGCTTAGAGTTATCGTTATATTATAGTTCTTCGTCAATAACAAAATGTATCGTGGGCCTGGCCGGCCAACCTAGAGTTATTGTCATAATATAGTATAGTATATTATAGTAATAAAAATTGTAATACGATAGTCCTTTGTTAATAATAAAATGTATCGTGGGCCTGGCTGACCAACGCGCCCATGCCTCAACCTTTGAGTGTGTTCGGTTGTGTAGTGAAGGCAAAATTGCATTTGTTAACCCTCTACAGTAAATATAGTGAGAGGCTAAATCAGCAACTGAAACATAAAATATGAAAGTTGACATGACAACTGCGGTAACTTCAACATGGGCTTAATCACATAATTATCTGCATTTGAGAACAATGAATTAACAGACATATCTGTCTGAATCACAAAAATACACATTTCATTTAAATAATATGAAATTACATGTGGACTAAACTGCATTTCTAAGCCCTATCTGTAGCTACAGTATAATGTGGCATTTATCACATATCAATGAAAGACAGACATGCTTATCTAATAGGCCTTTATCACGCCCCGCCATTTTGTATAAAAACAAAAGATTTACGCCTCTAAGCCTCGCAGTGAAAAAGTTAATCAAAGGGCTCTTAAAGCCATCTCGTTAATGCGTTGAAACATGAGGTTAAAAAAAAGAAGAATCTAAAATAAATATAAAATAAATATGGTAAAGATGGCGTTGTAGAATCAGACATTATGTAGAAAATGCGAGGCGCAGTAGTCAACTGGATATGGTTCTTGGCAGGATAGAGAAGATTGAGAGAACTTGGTTTGAAAATTCATGTTGGTGCAAGTCAAAAAAAGTTATGAGTAACAAAGAATCACGAGTGTGAATGTAAATAATTTTGATGTTAGGGAAGTGAAAGTGAAAGACTTTTCCCGCCTTCCTAGCTAATTGACGATGAAAATGTGTTGTTGGTTCAATTTACACAGTGCATTTTCAGTTATTCATTGTCTATTTTCTGTTGGGATATTTGACAATGGAAAAGACTTTCTAAATCAAATACAATAGATTGCCGCAATTTTAAAACAATTAAAAGCCCACATCGATAATACGTCACGTGCAATGACTTTATATCTGATCAGATGAGATATTAATATTAATTATCAAAATATCAATTGACACAACAAATGGTGACTGAATCTTTAATATTCTTTAAAGTAAGGCCCGATTCAAACATTGAACTTCACATTTGCCGAATCTAATGGAAGGAGGCCGTAACAACATGTCATTTCTCTAGAGCTGCCTTTCCCCATGCCAGGACAATTTGAGCTATGTTTAGCAGACATCGCGCCATCAGCCATTTCTTTTTCAACTCTCCAGCAGTATTCGAAAATAGAACGAAAGTCAAAATTTATGGTATTTTGCTGTTCCTACTCTTGCATAATGAAACGGAAAGTTTTGTAGTTAGCTAAAGTATCAAGTCTGCTGTTTTATATATTTTGACGTGAAAAATGGCGGGAAAATGGTGATCACGTGGTCATTTTTCGGTCACGTCTGCTATGGACGCACTTATATAGAAAATATTGGGTCTGGAGCGGATAAACAGGGCACCACTCCTGGCGGTCACTTTTTTAGTTTCCCTTAGATCGAAATGAGGTTCATGACAGGCCTGCACCGACTCCGCTATGTGGTTTTGCGGTTGCGATGCATTTATATTAGCTTTCAAAGTTTGGCTGTTATGAGTCGTGTCGTTAAGTGATTTACGTCTTGTATGATGTGTTAGGCGGCGTTTTGTAAATAGTTTTCAGGAATGGTTGGTTTTGAACGAAACTCCATTTTTCATCAGTATTTGTTTAAGGTTTTTCAGTCGTGGGTGAAATGTTGTGACAAAAGGCGTTATTATCTCGCGAGTTTTTTCGTTTTGTTTTCATGCCAATTGCGTTCCGGCAAAAGTGAAATTCAGAATACCAGTGCATTTAGGAGGGTGCTGATTTGTTAACAGTTAACTGACAATTGCCCAAAAATATAGTAGTTAACTGATAAATGAAAAGTTACCGTATTTTCTCTATAAAATGCCCCCGGCGTTTATTTCAAACTTGGCCTTGTGGACCCGGCGTTTCTTTGTATCAGCAGTTTTTTCTCGCCCGCCATTTTTTAAGAAAGGGTTATTATTCGTTTTTCTTGGCAGCCTTGTACCTTGCCCTTAAATCTTAAGTTTATTATACCACAAACAAACGTTTGAGGAGCTTACTTACAACTTCCTCAATTATACCCGGCGTTTATTCGGGGCCCGGCGTTTAATCGAGAAAATACGGTAACAGTTAAGTGACATTCTATTAATTATACTAAATTAACGATTGTTGTTGTTAATAAAAGCAATATAGTTTTTTCCTAACAGCAAAGCTATTTTGTGACTTTTACCTGCCTCGCTGCGTGACCAGGTGACATATTAACCGATATTATATGCGAAAGGTACCAGGGTCGTAGAGCGTTGACCTTGATCTCCGTGATGGCGTCGAGTGGCGTGGTCAAAGTTATTCTGAGTTTTTATCGAGATGATGACAAAGGATCGGCATTCGAATGACACATAAGTCGCATACCGTTTGACATGACAAAGCACAATTCAATGGACATATAATCAAACAATAAGCGGAAAGTTTGGACTCGGTGAGTTTGATTTAAAGTTGTTCCGATTAGAGAAGATCGACGGGAAAGCTGTTACAAAGGCTCAGTTGGAAATGGAGCTACCTTTTCTAATGGGAAGTGTGACAAGTGATGGTGGTATGGTGTGTATTTTGTTTCGTCATTTTGTCCTAGCACGCGAACGCGGGTTGACCCAGGGGTTAACCACACGAGCCCTTTTCAGTGTTAGATTAAATGAGTAAGATTTCTGATTACACTAAAACCTGTATTAAGCAGACTCCAAAGTAAGTGGACACACCGTATTTTATTGGACACAAGCATCAGTGAGTTTCGATTTTTTTTCCTTCCCATACTCTCTGTGTACGATCCTGTATCAAACAGACATCTTTAATACTGACGATCCTTATTACGGTTTTGGAAGCTATCTTGACAGGTGAGAAATTATGGTTTTTGTATGAGAATCTAATGTCGAATAATTTTCGTAAAGCGGCTGTTCTAAGTCCAATCCCAAAAACGCATTCACTCTGGTCATTCTCATGGCCTTTAAAGTAACCTTATCTTAACTTTGCAAATTTAAAAGCCTTACTGATATACGTAATTTCCTACTTGTCAAGCTAAATCACTTGATAAGATCAATGAATGAAAATATTGAAATGAACCGATTTCCGACAGCGTGACGCAGTTAAAAAAGAAAAACATAAATTTTTTTTATACAAGCGCATGAGTATAGGCTACCAGTGTAGCCTCTTCTTAACTGACAATTGGGTACCCCCATTAGCACCCTTATTTAGCAGTGCTAGATTAATTTGTCGTGTGTTTGGCCTTGTTTACAAAATGGTAAAGTAAGCTCACTGTAGCTGTCGAGAAAAAGCTGCGCCGGGTTTACAGCTCTTTACAGGCAAATTCACCGCGAGAAACAACTTCAAGCATCACGCTTCAGTGAATGTTCTGACACCTATAGAATGAATTGAGTTCCATTGTAATAATCTAATGGATAGTATCAATTATATATCCGGAAAAAATCTGGTCATTTCACGAACAGAAATCTAGAACCGGAAAGGAGGAAACAGTTACGCATTAACATCGGAACGGATAGATTGCCGTCCAAAATGGTGGCGCTGTTCAGATGTGTGTTACTTTTCCTTTATACCCTCTTAAAGTTTGATGTTCCCAATGTTTACGTATTTTTTTACGAAAGAGACGATAACTTAATTTGTTATATGTGGTTTTCATGTTACGTCATCGCCGCCATGCTGGTGGACATAAACAATAGTTCTCTCATTAGCTCCTTTTGTTCGTCCACCAGCATTTGTTCGTTTCACTATTGTTATCTATGTCTCTAGAGATTGATTGCAAACCACCTATAGGAACGAAATTAAAAAAGCCCGTCAAGGTTGTTGAAAGGAGGTGTCGCAGAAGATTCCTGTCAGTTTTTAGAATTTTCAGTCAGTTCAGTTGCAACCTGTTGGTAAACGAACTTGAAATGTTCACCTGTATACAGACTTCTATTTTATGAGAGGGGTGAATGCAGCGATCTGTTTTTGGTCGTATCGTAAGTGTCTCAGTAAAGGCTGTAATTTTAGCTTGTATTCGCTGCGCTTTACAGCTGCGTGGAGCTCGCTAAAACCTTCGTTGGCATTTTTGACAGTCTAGCGACTGTTACGTTTAAGCCTAGCTTTTTCAGCTGCATGTAGAAGGTAAGTCTTCTAAAAACCTATTAAGAAAAATTTAATACAGTGCACCATGGATATAGATAAGTACAGTTTTAAGGGGTTGCAACGGTTAAATTCCTCTTCATAAATATTTCAATACTATTTGTCTTTTGAATTAAGAGTAAACTAAATAGGTATCGAGTCCATCCATTTGAATTAATGATTTCAACTGATTTTTAAAGGCCTTAATTATTATATTGTCTACGAACTTCTCATTGCGTTAAAACCACACGGCTAGGCCTTGCACGCTCAGCTTATTACAAGTGCACGACTCATCGTCGTACATTTTTATCCAATTGAATTCCGGTTATGCAAAAATTGATTAAACTCGAATCCTTCGTAGAACTCGAAGTTTACGCTAACTGTTACAAAAATCGATTACATTGAAATGGCATTATTTGGCAAGAGAATAGACCAAAATCTTGTAAAATTTTAAATAATTTAGCAACTGATCTTGAAAATCCACCGGCATAAAGCCATCCGAGCCAAATGAACAAGTATTTGAGAATGCAATGAAATTCATCGGAACTTGAATATAAAATTTGAACTCATTTGAGTCAGAACAGCGAATTGATAATAATTATGTTTCGTTTCTTGATAGATCATGGCAGGGAATCCCGGAACGTCGAGTTGGACATCGAGTTCGAGTTCGAGTTCGAGTTCGAGTTGGACTTCGAGTTGGATTTCGAGTTGGACTTCGAGTTGGACTTCGAGTTGGACTTCGAGTTAAAAAAACAAAATACAAATATGAAAAAATATAATCGGCACTTACACAAAAGAAAAAAGGTCACGAGAGGATACTGCCTTTTGTCACAACGTACCATCTGGCAGCACAGGTAGCCTAAGCTCAAGTGATAAACGTCGTGGTAAATGGCGTAATAGCGAAATTATAAGGATTTGTATTGGGAAAATTCACTTCGAGTTTGAGCGTAAAATTAGGAACGATATTTGAATAAAACTGGTTCATCTGAACTTCTTTGTGTGTTTACTTGTGCCTCAGTGAGTGGTTTTGCGGTCGATTCGCGATTCCAGCGATTTTTAGTTCAACTGTTTCAGTCCTCCCTCTGAAAGAGACAGCACTCCGCTCATCGAGCCGATCGGATCCACCGAAGGAAATCGGCGGTAAAATCGCTCCAACGCCTCCAGTCGCCTCGAAATTCTACTTAGACCATAGTCGATGGTTCTGCTTTCCATTCGTTATCTTCATCAGAGTCGCACATTACATTGAGAGAGAATTAAAGGTCGCTAATCTCTGCAAACTTTCCCGTTTTGAGCCATCAGAAACGGCTTTATTCATACTTCGCGTTCATCCGTTCAGTAGCCGTGCGGTTTTGCCGTTCGAACGGCATATATATTAGCCAAGTTAATCCAATGGCAAAATAGATCAAGTCGCTCATCTGTTCACTATTTAAAGTACATGCAATTAACGAGATATCTCCAAACAAGTCTTCTTCTGCAATAAGCTTTACTCGCAGCACTTCACTTTCCAGTGGAAACTACTAGTTTATCTTGTACAGGATTTTACTGATCCAGATCCGCGCGGCCAAATTTCTTGCCTACCGGTAGGCAAGATATTTGGCCGCGCGATACAAACGTCTGTGAAATTTGCCGACTTGGCGGAGCTATATCTCCATTATTTTAAAAGATATCGCTTTTAAACTCGGCCATTTTACTATTTTTGAGATGCTTTTCCCAGCAGTGTCGATGGATTATTGCTATCAGGCCCATATAAAATTTTGGAAAAACCGTGATAAGGTCTATTCTGAAAACGTCTTGCGATACATGTTTGTAACCGCAAACAGGAAATTGTATTACTTACTCAAACTATCATCACCTGATCACCGGAGTGTCCGTGATAAAGAGGTTAAGTTTATATTAATTTGCTCTCTGGGACCGAATTTAGTGTCCGTTGTCCGTATTAGAGAGGGTCCGTATTATAGAGGTCTTTTTTAAAGAAAATATGTGCGAATTTTGTCGGGACACAGGAAACTGTCCGTAATAGAGAGGTATCCGTATTAGAGAGGTGTCCGTAAGGGAGGTTCGACTGTCGATTTTTATCGATTATAGTTTTTCATATTTCGAAATCCAACTCGAAGTCCAACTCGAACTCGAACTCGATATCCAACTTGACGTTTCGGGATTCCCATACTGGGACGTTCATACTTGCATTGCGTGAGAGCTCTAGAATAATTCAGGAAATAACGCTTTTCCACTTATGCTGATAAGCGTTCATGTTTAAAATTCTAAGCCGCCACCGGCGTACTAGAACAAACGCAAATTTTGCTCTGCCATATCGCTCATATTAAAACACAAACTTTCCCGTCCCATTTAACTTTCTTAAAACGTCGCCATTCGTAAAAATACACCGTGAAATTCTCAAACTGCGTTTGCCAAAAAAACGCATTTGACCTATTTTTGGCTTTACGATAAATGATTGAAGCTGATAGGTAACGTGAGATATCGAAACTTAAGAAGAACTTAATGCCTTTGCGGTAACGTAATGTGAGATATGACAAGTTCATGACAAGTTCTGATTTTTTTTGATTTTCTACTCTTAATAGGGTCAGGGCTTGAGAACCCTGGCGGCACACATGCTTATCTTAAATTGTACCCCCCCCCCCCCCCCCCCCCGCTCTCTCTCTCTCTCCTCGGCGTTCACATTAAATCACGGACTATGATGGAGCGCGAAAGGCGCAATTTATGTGATTTTGTTTTGCTGGCACCTGTTTGATTTTAGAAAAAAATTGTTTCAGTTCGATGTTATTTTGGGTCGTCTTGTCTTTTTTCAGTGTGGGGGGTGACGGGGGGGAGGGTAAAATTGAATATTCAATTTTTTTCAAAGCGTACATACGGGACAAAGATTTTATGTAGAACGGAATAACGTGATATTATTATGAGTGTAAGTGAATGTTTTTTCAGTTGAGGCATCATCGAAATTCAATTACAATGTTCTTTAAAATAAGGAGGACTATATTAAGAAACTCTAAATAGTGCGTGTCATTTAAGTTATGATAAGATTTCGAAACGTGCTAAAGTTTCATCGAGTTTATACTTGTAGACACTTGTTTGTTATTTTAAGGATAGCTGTGGTGTTGCTTAGTCATGTGTCTATTTGCGCGGTAAAAGGGTGTGCCGATTGCGTGAAAGATGAAGGTTCAGCTTGCTCATATGGCATGTTATAGTTAGTCAATGAGCTTACTATAATAACGTTTTCGCAATATTTTTTGTCGTAAGAAATTGCAGAATGTGTATATTGTTAAAAGATTTAGGTTTTACCTTATTGTTTTATTTTTTGGTATTCAAGACAGACATTGTTCGTAGTGTTTGAAAAGCACTTTTTTGTGCAGTTGTCGGCGAATTTGTCTTAAAATTAGATTTACAGCTAGACGGAAAAATTAGTGATTACTCTCTTTTGTTTTTGAACTGAAAAGGTGTAAATCGTTTTAAGTAAGAACATTGCGGCATTGCGGAGATACCTTTTATATTTTGATTGATATGTTTGATAAGACAATCCCTAGGTCTGTGTTTTTATATAACGTTTAATTGGTAAGTTGAAAGAAAATGAAGATGAATTAAAGATGGGTTGTCGGAAATCGCTTTTAAATGTAAGGGTTAGCAACATTGACAAATTGTTTAAGATTGCTTTATTAAATATTGTGTGATGTGCAATATTTTGTTGAAACTTGTTTAGTTGTGGGAGGGCCGAAATATCTACGTTTTCCGGTATCGATTAGCGGTATGTCTGTGATGGACTAATTAGCTACTTGTCAATGGTTTTTGAAGGATTAATTTAATAACGCTGTTGTGTGTTTGTATCGAGATCGATGTGGAATTTTTTGAAAAGCTAAGCGGAGATTGATTTTTGGTATGTGGAGGGTTTAAAAAGAAATGGCTGCATAAGGTAATTATGAATGGGCTATTTGCGAATATATACTATTTGTCTGTTTTTTATTTTCAAGTCGAGAGTTTTGTATTTCCGGTGTCATCTGTTTGCTAACTGCCATGTAACTATTAGGGATTAAATGGATCCTTTTAAGTTTAAGAAATGAATTGGTTTGTATTTGATTGCTATTTGAAGTTAATTCTTGTAAAAAGTGTTCATATTTTTTGGTTTTAGGAGTGGAGAGTACGTTTCGAATGAAATTGCATCTTTTTTTTTTAATATGTGCAGATTTTGTGTCTAAGGCGGTACGTTGATGGGGTGTTAATTTTGTAAAGTTGTAGGGGTATCGGTGTGACAAAGTTATTTCGTAAATTAAAGAAGGAAGGTTCTTCTTATGAAAAATTTTAAAGGTATAATTATATATCAGTTGTTGTGTGACAATGATTGTGATAAAACATTTCATAATATGGGAGTGTTTTGTTTCGAAGGAATTTAAGGAATCTCAATAGATTGATGTTTACTAGAAAATGTATGGTTTTAGAAAATCGCTAATTTTGTTGAGGTTACAGTTTGTCTTTTGTTGTATAATATTAGGGCCATTTATACGACAGAAAATAAGACGCGTCTTATCTAAGACGCGACTTAAATAAGACGCGAACCGATCGTATAAACAGTACAAAATAAGCATTTGTGTCTTATTTTAGACGCGACTTAAATAAGACGCGTCTTATCTTAGAACAGGGTTTTCAGCTGTTCTTATTTTGTCCGCGTCTTAAATAAGACGTGAACTTCCTCGTATAAATGCTTTCGCGTCCTAAATAAGACGCGAACAACAAGTGCGCCGTATCAAAAATAAGACGCGAACCATTTATACGTGATCTTCGCGTCTTATGTTGGACGCAAACGTATAAATGGTACACTTCGCATCTTATTTAAGTCGCGTCTTAGATAAGACGCGTCTTATTTTCTCCCGTATAAATGGCCCTATTGTGTGATGTTGTAAATTGTTTAACAGTGGCTTTTAAAGCCAGACGGGTAGGGTTGATGGAAAATTAAGAGATGTCTGCATTTTCTTTGCTAGAGGGATATTTGGAAGCGGTTCAGCTAAGATGGTGTTCACTAACAAGGGCGATCTGTTGTGTTATAGACAAAATCTCTCTTGAAAAAAATCTACACGCTGAAATCGCTTATAAAATGCGCCGTGTCTAAATACCCGGCAGCCGGGAACGGTCTTGAATAGACTAAATGCCCGGCAAACAGAAATTTTCACAAAATTTTCAATGAATGGCTCTTTCAAACCTTTTGAGAGTATTCGATGTTCGTTTAGAAATGTCAAGCGCTTCCAAAAATTATTTTGCTTTCCAGTTGACGAAATATCCAAGCTTGGGCATACCATAAGATCGCTATGTTCTCGACACTTAGAAAATTTCTGCTGAGACTCGCAGTCAGAAATTTTCACAGAATTTCGACTGAACGTCTCACTCAAACCTCTTTAGTAAAGTTCGTTTAGAATTACCAAGCGATTCCCAAAATTATTTCGATTTTCCAGTTGACGAAATATTCAAGCTTCGGTATACTATAAGATCGCTATGTTTACGACACTAAGAACATTTCTGCAGACTACCTGGCACGGTCTGAAATAGACTAAATGCCCGGCAGTGAGAAATTTTCATAGAATTTTCACTGAAAGGCTCTTTCAAACCTTTTAAGAGCATTCGATGTTCGTTTAGAAATGTCAAGCTTGGATGTTTCGTCAAATGGAAAAGAAAAATAATTTTTGGAATCGCTTGACATTTCTCAACGAACATCAAATACTCTCAAAAGGTTTGAAAGAGCCATTCAGTGAAAATTTTGTGAAAATTTCTGACTGCCGGGCATTTAGTCTATTTGAGACCGTGCCCGGCTGCCGGGCATTTAGACACGGCGAAAAATTCTTCTTAAAATGCTTGCTTGATAAACTTTGTTAACAAAATCAGCAAAATTATTACGTCTTTTGCGTACTATTGCATAATCAAACCGTAATGCATACTCTTGCGTAATCAAACCGAAACATTTTTAGTTAGCTGAATAGGCAAAATCTCACCTCTCTTGCATACTATTGCATAATCATGACACCTCAACATTGTTGTTTCTGTGGTTTAGATAAGAAACATGTACAATCTGTCAGGCGATGAGGTCAGCTCTAAAACAGTTGAAAAACAACTCTGCTATGAACCTCAAAAAGCGGACAAAGAAATTTCTAAAGCATAAGACGCAAAGAGCGTAGAACGTCTCCGACACATCCACACAGGAAACCGGCAAAAAGCATAAAACGCAAACAGCGTAGAACGTCTAGGACACATAAACTTAAAAACAAATTTGAAAGATTGATACCTAACGTGAGATATCGAAACTTAATAAGAACTGTAATACCTTTGTGGTGACCTAACGTAAGACATGACAAGTTCATGACATTTCAATACCCTAGGGAAATTAACAATAGGACCGGGGGTGTTCCTCAAAAATTTTAGTGACGGTATGTGACGCCCTTCTTGAAATCCTAACCGCTTTAACCAACCATATCCTCAATGCCCTAATATAGCTTCTATAAAGAAGAAAGAAGAAACCCCCCGGACAAAAGTCCACAAAATTTTGTTAACAACTTTTGTCCCTTTTTTCGAAAATCAACGCAACTATGACATGTTTACCATACTATTGCACAATCAAACCGCTTGGCCAATCATAATGCAGAACGTAGCTAATACAGGAAATTGCCTGCTGCTGAGTTGACCTCTGATACGCTTGGTTAATTGCACGCTTACTTGTAACTCTAAAATTTTCTTTCCACCAGTGATCGAGTGCATTGTTATTTAGAAGTTGCTGAAACCAATTCTGTGGTCGTGGAAATACCCAAGCCCTCCTTGGCGACGAGCAAGTTCGTGGCGAGCTCCTAAATGTAAATAAAACGCCGACAAACCTTGAAGATAGCGTAGTTGAAGGCATCTTCTTCGGTGTCTTCTCGCAAAAAAAAATGCCGGATTGTTATATTTATCAAATGATAAGCAGGAGAATGACTGAAATTAAACTTACAAGATCTCGATTCGTGTCATCCATGTCGATCTGTACGTTTTCGCGCGTAAACTGCAGTGTCAGTGAACTCATATCTTATTATATTTTACCCTGGGGAGTCTTTTACTGTGTAACCGCATCCCCAAGGGTAAGATGAAACCTGAGATAAACCGAACCCAAGCCATTAACCCTTGGGAAGGCCCCAAACCCAAGGTATGTGTAACCACAACTCAATAGAAAAAAACGCAAAGTTCATGCTATTTTGCTCTGCCATACCGCTCATATTAACACACAAACTTTCCTGTCCCATTTAACTTTCTTATAACCTCTCCATTAGTAAAATACACCGTGAAATTCTCAAACTACGTTTCCCAAGAAAACGCATTTAACCTATTTTTACCCTTTTAAAGTAGCTATAATGGCTTTACGACAAATGATTGAAACTGATAGGTAACGTGAGATATCGAAATTTAAGAAGGACTAATACCTTTGCGGTAACGTAATGTGAGATATGACAAGTTCATCACAGGTTCTGACATCCCAATACCCTAGGGAAATTAACAATAGGTCCGGGGGTGCTTCCCAAACATTTTAGTGGCAGTATGTGACGCCCTTCTTGAAATCCTAACCGCTTTAACCAACCATATCCTCAATGCCCTAATATAGCTTCTATAAAGAAGGAACAAGAAACCCCCCCGGACAAAAGTCCACAAAATTTTGTTAACAGCTTTTGTCCCTTTTTTAGTACTCGACTTCGAAATCTCGCTTAATGCGCAAGCGCATTAACGAGATAAAAACGAGGTTAGGCGGGCAAAAAAAAAGCATTTTATTGTACCGGGAGTCAACATGGTCGCCACGTGATAAAAGCTTATATCCCCAAATACATATTCCATTTAAATAATTTGAAAGTTAAAAAAAAAACTTAACAGCAACACCTAATCAGTACCCATATAAAAACAGTGAGGCTAAATCACATATTCGTATCTGGGTACAAGGTTTTTGTAATCTCTCTATATCATATTTTCACATCAACCTCGTACCCAGGGCTCCATGGGGCGGGAAGAAGAGAGACCCTGGGTACGAGGTTGATTTTCACATAACAATGAAAATGTTACATTGCAGCCAAAAAAACGTCAGCACAGAAAATATACCGAGGTTTGGTATGTTAATTTTGTTGTATCTTTTGAATTAACAGATAAATAAATAATTATTTATTGTCTGAAATCACTCAAAGGCTTTTGTTTTGACCTAATGGCGCTTTCTGATACCAAAGTTCCTTTTAAATACAGCTGTATGATAAAGGATGGTTAATTTTAAGTTCTCTTGTGGAAAAAACATTTACAAGATCTCAAAATAGTTATTGGCTTCATCAAAATGAACATTCCGGATATATTTTCTATGTTCCCAGTTTTATTAGCCACAGTTTTATGGGAACTTTGACTAGCGCCAAACTACAAACATACATGTACTTGACAGCATCAAACATCATGCCATACCAAAACATTGTCCCTTGGAAAGTGCTAACATTAGGACTTGATTAAATGTTTCCTTTGTTGTCATATGAGCCACAGGGAAAGTTATTTGTTTAGCGCAAGCTCCAACAACTGGGAAGCAAATTCGGTGATTAGGATTCCTAATCAAACAATCATGATCGAAGTGGACAGTAACGTTAATTGGTTCTCCATGGATAGGTTTGTGTTTTTGGCCAGTAAGCCAGCCCATAAAACCAGCAGGTGTAAGGTTAGGAAGGAGTAATTGTTCATTTGATTCTTCGACTTCCGTGCCTTCCATGACTGTGTCACAGCTTGCCGCTACTTCTGCATAACCAGCAACGTTAATATTTGGGTTGTCTTCAAGGGAATACAGGAAATCCTGGAGAAAATCCATGATGGATTCTTCAACTTCTCTTCGTGTGCTGCCTTTCTGAGCGTGTTCTGGCTGCATTAGTGTAAACAAGTAGTTTGCATCAACTGCATCACTGATTGTTGTGCTCTGCACAAAAAGTGGCTTGCAAGCATCTGGGTGGGTTTGGATAATTCTTTTCAACCCATAGGCATCTAATCCATTCATGAATTCTTTGAGATACACAATTCTTTTTGTAACTATACTTATAGCTACGGACCTTAGGATTTCTTCAATATGAGAATTGTTAATGGTTCCGGTGTATCCATGTTCGATGATTGTGTCAGTGTGCGCAGTGATGTCATCCCTGATGGTATTTAGCAACTCTCTGTCGGCTGGTGTCAGATGTGTTTCCATGTCAAGTTGCTGCAGCGGTACATCAGGATTTGTCATCAAGCCATACACACTGGCTTCAAGAAAACGTGGTGCTGGTCCACCTTGGGCTATACTTGCTGCTACAATCTCTCCACAGGTTTTAAAGCTTCCGTTTTGTACATTGAATGTTGAATCTATCGGCTGACCGTTGGAGAAGATTACAGACCCGATGTTAGGAAGAGTCATGGTGAAGAATTCCTTTGCCAAAGCCCCAGAGTCAATTCCTTGCTCCCCGCTGAAATGGACCCTCACAATTTGCTTAGCAGAGGTGGGGTTTTTGTTTACCTCTCTGCTCCATATCGAGACTACCCTGTTCAGTGGAGCACCTCTTCTTACCACAATAAACAACTGGCTTGACTCATCCACCTTTCTACTTAAAGATGTCACTACTGAAGATGAATCAGTTATTTTTGAGCTGTTGTCATCTTGAGGAATAGCGCTAGCCTCCTCCTCATCATAAATTCGCTGAAGATCACTGGCCAACTGTTGATCTTGCTTAATCTGCTGATCCAGCTCACACTCTGACTGCTGACTGCTGACTGCTGACTCTGGCTGTTTAGATTGATCATGATTAACTCTTTCAAACGGTTGATCTCGGTCATGTTCAAATTCAAGCTGATCATGTTTAGTGCTTGTTTGGGGATCACTCTTGCATGTTAAATCAATGCCACATTTCTGACGCTTGGTTGTGGAAAAGTCATCCAAGTCATCGTCATCAAAATTACCTTCCGATACCTGAAAGTCATAATCTGGGGACAGGTAAAGAGTGATTCTTTTAAAATCCTTTCCAATCTCTTCTTGGTATCTGCCAAGTGAAAACGGTTCCTTTTTTGAACCCGGGAGAAAGAGAGCTTTGCGTCCATCTTCATATAGTAAATGGTATGACTGACTTTCATCATAAAGATTGCTGTTGAAGGTTTTCCAGTTTTCTTCCGCCTGTTTACGTATTGCGATGTAATGCACATTTTGGGGTACTCTTAAGGGCAACCTTTTTCCTCGTTTTGCCTTAAGTGTTTGATCTTTTTCATTCCACTCCATTAAACCCACATGAATAACAGCATCTTGAGTTTTCTTGTTTTCCTCTTTAGTCGACTTCGTTACCTTTGATTTCCATTCTTTACCTTTATCTTTCTTAAAACTTGCAAATGACTTCACTGGGACACGGGTAGATCCACCCTCTTCAGAACTTGTTCCTTGCACTCCAACTTCTGTGTTACTTTGAACATTTCTCCCTTGATACAAGCACAAGGCAAATGCAAAGAAGACCATTAGTACAACATAATCAAATTGTTCTCAAAAAATTGTTATTATAGAGCAACGCAAGAACCGGAATCACACTAGTTGGCCTTGTTAATAAGCCCTTGCAGACTTAATAGAGCTTTTACGGTAATACTATGAAACTGATGTAAATAACCGAAGATACCATGGATAAAATGTTGGAAATGCTGCTTTCAATGCAACAAATATTCAGTGATGGAAATTAGCACTTGCCCAGGGCAGTGTCAAAGCATCTTGGCTGAGCACAAATTATGTCAATCATTACCTTCTGTGAGGATTGATAATTGAAGTCACTGCTGTTATATTAGCCTTTTAGCTGTCACACATTCAGTCATATGCTCGTTGTACTGAACTGCAGTCAAGCCAATTTTATTACCCTAATTCCCTCCCACCCTTACGGTGTTGGAGTTTATTGCTAATCAACTTTTGTATCACCTTCATAGCTTGTGACAATGAACTGCTTGTCTCCAATCGTGTGCTCTGTGGTTAAATTTAAACTGAATTGACAGTACATTTCCTGGCGCAATTTTTAAAGTCGCTCACCCAATGGTAATTGCTGCCAAAACTGAACATACATGTACAGATGCTGTAAATAGCATTAGGCTACGAGTACGACAGCGAGTTTGCATCCAGCAAATGAGTAGCTTAATACAATATTAAGGACCCCCTACTCTATGAAGTCTTGCATATCACCCTGAAAAATTGAGATAAATTATAATCCTCACAGTGATTCTATTGATCAGGTTAAGCAGTTCACATATATTCACCATCATCAGGTATATTACAAACTCACAATGCCTAACTTTCCATGTGGCTTGGAAGCTCAAAGCGTTGCACCAGTATTGCAACGGTCCGGGTTAAAGAACTTTCCTGCCAAGCCTGAGATTTTTTCAAGTTTCTTTTTCAACTGCTCAAGTAGGTAGAATCACTGCGAGGATCACAATTTTACTTATATTTCATCTGCAAGCTTTATATGATTCTTTCATATATTCACATTCATAAACAAAAATAATGTTTTTTGTAAACAGAGATCTTCCCTATAGTTTACTATTCTCCGCTATCCACCCTCAATAGTCATGTTTCTGACTTTATTGCTGTTATCCTGCCAAATAACAAAGCTAATCAATCATTCATAGGTCTACAAAGCTGATGATCATAACACAGACCACGTGCAAATTGTAGCAGCGACCAGAGCAACAATGCCTTCAGATCAAACCGTATGGTACGTGCGTCTACTAAAAAAGGCAACCAAATATGATTATTTCGGATTAAAAAACTTACCTTTGCCACAGCTTGCACAGAAGTTTGCACTTTGTTTAAACTCCGATCCACAATTGCTGCAAAACATAGCGACAACAGGGAAAATGGCGCGGAAATCGTTAACTCCATACACCAAGTACTTTTGCAACGCCACTGAAATCCGCTGACCAAATCGATGACAAAAACCGCTGACCAATTTGTTTTGGCGGTTTTGCCGTGAGTTAATTTTGTTTTGCCGTGAGTTAATTTCGTTTTGCCGTGAGTTAATTTCGTTTTGCCGTGAGTTAATTTTGTTTTGCCGTGAGTTAATTTCGTTTTGCCGTGAGTTAATTTTGTCTTGCCGCGGGTTAATTTTGTTTTGCCGTGACTTTTTATTTTGCCGTGACAGTTGTGGGCCACCGTACTAAAGTGACGGAGAATGCTATTATAACGATAAAACTATTGATTTTTTTTCCACATCTTCAGTGATGTTGCTATCGGGTCTGAAAATTCACCATCACTAAATTGAAATATCATAGATTGTTATGTTATACTTTAATTACTATAAATAAGCCAGAAATCCAACGATTTTGCTTGAGCTGCCTTAAACTCAACGCTCAACAATTATTGCACGAGGCTGGCCCCCCCAGCCCCTCCCTCTGCGCGGTCCCTGACTTGACAAAGTAATCAACATTTTAATTTTGCCCCTCCTTTGAAGATAATTTTAAATTTTGGTTTTCTACGCAAGGAACCATTATTAAAATGGCCGCGGGAAATTTTCAACCAATCACAGGCTGGTTTTTGAGACGACAATACGACTTTATATTGACGTCTCAAAAGCAGGCAAAAGTATCTGAGAATCGTGATACTATAATGCAGTATTGCCGTCTCAGAATCGAAATTAGTTTATAATAGAAATGTAATCAAACTTTTATGTAAACAGGGGCTATAAATCAAAAATAGTATGGGGAACCTGTGCCTTCAGAGCTCCATCCAATCTCGTTCCCAGGGGCTTCTCGGTTTTCAAAATGGCAGTTTGAGAGGTCATGGCTAGATTCTATAGCTCAAAAGGAGGTTTTTGAGCCCGCGAGACTGAGCACCCCCACCCAAACCTTGTTTTCACTAAAACCGCTGGGCACCGCGACGTCATTGAGGTTTGAGAGAGCTCTATACAACCTCGTTCCCAGGGTCTCTCATCTTCCCGGGAACGAGGTTGAGCTCTATCGACAAGAGAGCAATCTGGGTACGAATTTTTTCCACGTGTGACAGAGTGACAGCTACGTGACTCATCGTTTGATTTCCATAAAAAATTGCCGGTCAGCATTTTTTTGGACTCGTTTGACAGGTTTCTTGAAAGGTATTTCGAAGTCTCCTTGCATTAGTATGGTTTTCACGTATATTCTTGGCGTTGATTCCCTTTTAGCGAATTACACTGCCTAAAGGAATAAGCCACCGTTTGTAGAAGTCGTCAACTGGGCAGCAAGTGAGCGTCATCATTCGCCGTTCGAGGATCAATCTTCGGAAATTAAGTTATCACAGGAATGTTTCTTGCAGGATTTGTTGTAGTCTTTGCGGTGAGTTAAATATCTTTTAGCTATATTTACAGTGCTATAAATACAAAAAAATGACAGTGACTTAAAATAATGCGGTTTGTTTGCTATAAATTTAAGCATTGCACGTTTTGTGGTTTTCCAAAGGTCTGAGTATTTGCCTGTCTTCAGGCCGTTCTATCTATACGTAAGACTTAAGCTTATAGTGAATTTCTGTGGCAGTTTGTGAGGCCAATTTTATCCCTTTTGATAGTCTAGTGATCGAATTCAATTTTTTTTTTTATATACTGTATTGCTGGTTTGCACTTTACGTCACGGCGGCCATGTTGGTGGTCAAGAACAAAACCGTTTCTCTCCGCTGGGAACTAAACTCTATTTTCATGCAAATTATGCGAAAAAAAAATTGTATTGTATTGACCACCAACATGGCTGCTTTGTCACCTGGTTGCAAACCAAGAATAAGCTTTCGTACATGTACATTTGCATAGTATATATGCCTCTTTAACAGACTTACAAATGGACTTACCGATGTCACTTACTTCGTGACTGGTCGGTTACTTGAGAACTGATATGATCTTCATCATCCTGGGATGAAATTTTTTGGAATTCTGCCCTACAGGTGTACAGTGTATATTAATAGATTGATGACAACTTGTTTTGATCCTACTAATATAATTAAGCTAATTTACTGGTAAGCTTATGTATTTTTACATAAACAAACAAATTAAAAAGCAAGTACAATATATAATTTATATATATATATATATATATATATATATATATATATATATATATACTTCTTACATATATATAGTACTTCTTACATTAAGTATTGCGCCTGATTATTTGCGCCACTTAATATCTGTCTTGCCGCCGTCTAGGTATAATTTAAGGCGCAATCATGACTCTGCAGCTTTATTAACTTATCCTAAAATAAGAACCAAGAAGACCCTGGGGGATAGATCGTTTAGTTGTGCTGCCCCTAGACTTTGGAATTTGCTTCCTACTACGATTCGATCTATTTCCAGTTTAAATATTTTTAAAATTAGACTTAAAACTTTTTTATTTAATAAGGCATTTAATTAGTTGCTATAGTTGTTAATAATTAACTTTTAATCAGCATTATTTATAAGTTATTCTATGTATGTATGGAATTTTAGAATTGTATTTTTGAGTCCATTTTAATTTGCATTATTGATATATTATTTTAATTATTTTATGGAATTTTAGACTTGTAATTTTGGATTTTTATTTTATTACTAAATCAATATCTTATTGTAAGGCGCAGTTGAATATTTTTATAGAAACTGCGCGGTAGAAATTTTAATTTATTATGTATATATATATATATATATATATATATATATATATATATATACATGTATATAGAAAATGTGAGAGCCAACTGATTCCACAGATACTGTAGTTCTTTATTCTGTAGTTCTTTATTAAATTAAAAAATCATGTATAATATGATGCACTTGCAAGTGTTCTATTAGTAATAGTACATGTAATTGGAATGATCGAGTGGAGTACAATTCATAATGGTAATAGGACTGAGTTGAGTCCGATTCGGTCTGTAATCATATGAGTGATTAACAAAATCGCAGGAGTCCGATTTGTTTAATCAAGAGTGTAATTACAGACAGAATTGGACGACACAAAGTCCTGTTACCAATTAATCATAACTACAGTGGAATCCTGATTTTTCTAATACTCGATTTTTCGAAACTCCCGATTATTCCAACCAAAACTTGTTTCCCTTGGATTTGATTTCAGTCAATACCACCTACGATTTTTCAAACCAATTTCCGTTTCCCTTGGAGGTTTGAAAAATCGGGATTTCACTGTATAACAAAATTTGAGGATAAAACGCTAAATGGTTGCACGTTCATAACAATTATTTTAGTGTGTTTTTTACTGAGATGCATGCACGGAAAAAGGATAGTGCACACAAATGGCTTGTACTGTCCAATTACATCATCCAATTATAAGCACAATGTGTAAACTGCCCTATTGATGCTCTAATCAGGCCTGCTGAAAACCAATCAGATATTCGAGAATTTTATAGTTTTGACTAATAATGGTAATTGAACTGAGTGGAGTACAATTTGCTCTGAAATTATGCACATGATTTCAATTTGAAATCACAAGTATGATTTCAGACCAAAATTGCACAACACGAAGTTCAATTACCACTTAATTTATTACATCCATTTTGAAATAGCACAATTTAATTGCCCAAATACAGGATTTTAGTCAGTACCAATATTTAATCCCGGTAGCCAGCTTGTAAAGAAGAGGAACCTGGAAACACTTTTACATCTTATTTTGTATTAAAACAGAAAGACTTAGGCGTCATGTGTCAAGATGCTATTTAGAGAAAATATGTGTGATTTAGAGCAAAAAATAGTGGATTTAGGAATAAATCGCACTGCTGAGAGCCAATCAGATTGCAAGGATCACCAGTGATTTCAAAATGGATGTAATAAAGGGAAGTAATCAGGCGAGTAATTTCAAATTGGTCGAGTGCATAGCACGAGGGCAATTTGAAATAACGAGCACAGTTACCGCTGAATTGTACAACACAAAATTGTTTTTGTTGGCTCTAGAACAGCAACCATAACTATGGGAACTATAGAAACTTCCGGTCAAGAAGTAAAATTGCAATTTAATACATTCTTTGGCTCACATGTATATATTTTCTTTTTTATTAATGTTTGCGATAAATTGTACACAATGTAATAAATTATACAGTAATTCAAGGCTCAGTGCTGTAGCGGAGCCCAGTCGCCTGAGGCGACTAACATTTGACTTCGGGCGACTGAGAAAAATTACCGGTCGCCCGGCTGGGCACTCTTGTTTGTAGTATAGTGTGCAGTAAAACAGGCAAAAAATTCTAGCATCCCGTACGAAATGAGCAGATCTGCAGCAGATCTGTAACAGATCTGTTTTGACAAAAACAGACTAAGTGCAGACTAATTTTTCGTCTGCATGATCTGTTTTCAGTCTGTGCAGACGATGTACCGAAATCGTCTGCAACTATTCTTTACTGCAGATGAAAAACAGATCTGCAGATCATCTGTTAAGTCTGCAAGCAATCTGCAACCAGTTTAGGTTCCGAAAGTCGAACAATCTTCGCCCATACGAACGACGCAACGCTGCTTCATTTTCCATCAAAATCACGAACGATCTGGCGGTGGTCTATTCGTGGCTCTCGATCGCCTTTTTGTGACAACCTTACTTCGTTTGCGTGTCGAATCCACTAAAACAATGTTCCTGCATCTTTCTTTTGTCAGGCATCAAAATTTAGTTTAATTTTAGAAACTTTTTTCAATAAAAGGACCGAGACAGAAGGTTGAAACGTAAGTTAATAACCCGCGCGGAGTATTACTGTAAACACGAGACGAGAGCACGTGATCGATCAGCCCACTCATAGCTTGCACGCAATCGTTTTCCGACTTTATATACAAAGTATTATTTTTTGACACTCAATATTTACCATATCTGTAGGTTATTATTTAATTATTTCCGTGAAATTCAGTCTATTCTAGCTTATAAAAACGAAAAATACCGGGATCGGGAACAGCTTGGACATAAGTGTTTCACGTGATTTGGCCGTAAACTGATACCTCTGGAATGTTGTAGATCGTTAAATTTTTTACTCTGTTTTGGCGGTCATTTGAAAGCATGTTGTTCTTTCACTGTTGTGTCGCAAATGGTAGGATATGAAGACATGAAGAAGTGAAGTTTAAATGGGCAGAATCAAACAGTTTACAGCCGTCAAAACTGCATAAATATGAGTTTACCTGTAATACGACATCGTAAGCAACTCTGCGTGGGAAACCGCATTGTTTACAATCATGGCTTTTTTATGGCTCGTGCTTTGTATCCGAATGGCCGTATGAACTTCAGCCACAAAATATCAACTTAAATCGCAAGTTCAACGTTTGGTGGAACATGAAGGATTCTCAAAGTTTTACAGACAAGCTACTAGCCTTCAACAGGAGCATTGGATGGCCAGTGAAGAAAAATCTGACTGTGAGTGATCCATGTTTATATTCGCGTCGCTCAATCATACGTTTACGGTTTATACATCGATGGTAAGTTAAGTTTTTTTCTTGAATGTGTTCGCTTTTATGCTCGTGCAAACATGTTTGTTCAATAGCTTTATATCGAATCTTGAAAGCCATGTGTTTAGACCATTTTTGTGCATCGGTACAGACAGGACATTTTACACTTTGTCTATTCCTGAAGCGCAGTCGCTTCAATTGCGGAACGTGACGGAAAGACCTGAAAATTATATTCGACAATAAATTACTGTCAGCAATCTAAAATACAATGTATGCGTAGAATAATGCCTAGAAAAGTAGGGTAGGCGTTGATGTAAAACAGATTCTTCCTTGGTGCCTTTAATAAACGGTCTTTGATTGGTGTAGTTTGCGTGCTTTTTTAATTGTTATCCTCGTCTGCAGATCATCTGCAGATAGATCTGCAGCATGATCTAAAATTAGCCTAGGCTCCATAATTCAACAGACTTATTGCAGACATTTTGCAGATATTCTGCAGACATTCTACAGACATTCTGCAGACATTCTGCAGATGATCTGCAGTTTATCAGCAGACTATCTGCAGATCTGTTGCAGGCCTGTTTGCAGATCTGCAGCAGACTAAAAACAGATCTGCTCGTTTCGTACGGGATGCCTGTGTTGGTTTGTTGAGTTACAGTTTACTATAAAAGCCTAGCGGCATTTTTTCTACGAAACAATTGGGCGCGCGTATGTTCAAAGTTCGTTCCTCATGATTTCACATGATTTCACATGTAACATTATCCATGACTTTGAACGCGACAAGCCGCACAGATTTCGATTTGTACCACTTCTCAAAATAGCATTAAAATTTTCTCTTTCAAATTGGATGCAGGGTTTATTTCTACTGCTGTGTTCAAGTTGTTGACAGGCGTACAGCGCGATCGGCGAAGGAGGGCAATTTATTTTTGTTTAAAAAGCGAGTTGTTGTTTATGCAAATACATGGGTATTTTTTACGGTTTCGGTGTGTGCTTGGCTAAAACATATTATGGTTGTTTTTTTTCCTTTACAGAAAAATAATAATGAATTATAAACTACCAGTATCATTAAACAAACACAGAAAAGAGTTTAGAAAAGAGATGATTGTTTCTTTTTAGAAACAGGGTAGCCCCGCATTGTTTTTGATTTCGTGACAAATCATTCTGTTTACATATCACTAGAAATAAATTTGCAATGGCTAAATTTAGCGGCAAAAGAGAACAGCTGGTTACGCTCTGACGAAATCCATGAAAAGCTCAGTTAACCTAAACATTTCACTGATAAAACGGAAAATTAATTTATTTAAAAGTTTTGGGTCGCTGCCATGGTTTCACAGCAGTTTTCACAGGAAGCTCCATGGGATTTCAGTCACTTATTTCATGTGACATTGATTCACCCTTTGGAGATTTATTTTAACCTAAATAAACAGTAAAACGTACAGTTTTCCTATCTTAATGAAAATTATAAAACCTGCCAGAATCTTTAATTTTTCATCTTAAAAACCTGAAAAAATTGGTGCCATTGCCCACGTTTCATAGTATGGCATGAAAACTTTGATGGGTTTCATATGACAAGATGCAGGTTTTTCTCACACCCGAAAACTAAAGTTAGCGAGATAAGCGAGCAGTAGCTTTGTTTTGTTGATGGCTAAATATGTAACAATTCAAAGAAAGAGAGATGGATGATGATCTTGCTGCATTGTTTCAACTCTTGGACTGACAGATACAGGAAAAAAACTGGTAACTAGGATTTTTAATCATTAATTAATTGATTAATTAATTGATTAATTAATTGATTATTTAATTTGGGCAACCAACTTTGAGGCCTGGGCTCCCCAGCTGAAATGTTTGGGAGCCCGAAGGGCTCCCTGAAATTTTCCTCAGAGCATAACCTTAGCTTGTACATGTAATTGTGAATTTTACTCATACTTGTCCAGAAATCTGCAAACATTTCCTCCCAGCAGAAATTTTAGCTGTCTCAATCCGCAAAAATGTCCTCCTGCAAAACAAATTCAGTCTGCAATCTGCAAAATTTTCCTCCTGCAAACATTTCCTTGTACAAATTGTATTACATGTCATATGAAGTATTAAACAAAAAAAAGTCACAGACAGGGCACCTGACAGGATGCGGTGATGTGGATCTGCATAATTCTCTGATTTCCACATCCTCCGCATCTTCGGAACATTTTCCGCATTGTAAAACTGAAAAGTTTGCCCAATATTAGCGATAAGGCAGGTGCTTATCCTCCTCACAAACATAAAAGCCAAAGAGATTGATTATTTTGAAGTAGTTTTTCTCCTACATTGTAAAAATCGAGGAAAACTCGCCGATTCATTCGCAAGCAACTTTTAACCTCCAGGCATTCCACGCGTCTGTTGGCGATGAGCCTGGATACTAGTTTTGTGATTAGCCTGGTTACTAAGGCTAACCAAGATGGCCGCTTGTTTACAGACTCTTTTCTTTGGCTTCTTTTGTTCGTTTCCGGTGTTCCTTCCTAAAAGCTTCAAAATGTCTGACAAAGATAGCAAGCACTGTTTTAACACAGGTATTTTGACAATTTGAGGCTAAATTTTACCATTTATAAACAACAACGCTCACGTTCGTGTGTTACATGTTCGATGCAAATTGCAAAGGCCCAATTAAGCTTATCACTTTTATAAATTATTGTTCAAATTTCCGCATAATCGATGCATTTTCCTGCATAATATGTAGGAGTGTAACGATTCATATTCCTTGCGATTCGATTCGATTTCGATTATTGCCTTTGGATTTCGAATAATTCGATTCCATTATGCAAATTTTTCTTGCAGATAGCTTTAGACTTTTCTGTTGTACTTTCTTTAGCCGGAAAACCATAATATTTCCACACAGCTTGATCTTAAGATGCAGGCCGAATCACGATTGCTTGGTCGTTTGTCGCCATGTTTGAGAACGTGACAATGAGCGTGTTGCATATGGTTTGCCTTATTTGAAAATTCTCAACGGGTGGTAGAAAGGCAGCAATTTTAGCAGGCAACACAAACTGGCACACGAACTACAAACGCCTTTGCTCGTCAATCAAAAACGCAGATTTTAAAGAGTTCTGAATTCTGATTTCACAATATACATGTACATGTAATAACTCATTGAGGGCACCCTGGAAAAGGATGCAAAAATCAAACCAAAATCGAAACGTGGAAGCAAAGAATCGTGAATCGAACCGAATGGTCATAATCGCGATTAATCGAGAAGTCGATTAATCGTTACACTACTAATAATATGCCCTCAATTTTCCGCATATTTTTTCATTTTTTTCCGCATCCTATCAGATGCCCTGTACAGAGCTCTGTGCTTAGATTCTTAGCACATGAAATGATTTCATTGTTTTTGATTTGCATAAAAATTGGCCAGTCAGTAATTATTTGGACTCGTTTGACAGGTTTCTTCAAAGGTATTTCAAAGGGCCTACTTGGTTACTACATGTACTTGGTTTTCATGTATATTCTTGGCGTTGATTCCCTTTTAGCGAATTACACTGCCCAAGGAATAAGCTAACGTTTGTAGAAGTCGTCAATCCGGCAGCAAGTGAGCTCAAAATATAATTGTCTTATAATTTTCATTCGCCGTTCAAGGATCAATCTCATTCAGTCATCTTCGGAAATTTATCATAGGAATGTTTCTTGCAGGATTTGTTGTAGTCTTTGCAGTGAGTTAAATATCTTTTAGCTATATTTACAGTGCTATACAACTGTACAGTGTACATAGAAAAAAATGACAGTGACTTAATTAAAATAATGTGGAATTCATGAGATTACTTTTGTATGACACTTTTATGTGCTTCACTAAACATCTTGAAAGTCAATGAATAAATGTTTTACCCAAAATATATGTACTGTGGATTCCATGAAATCCCAATAATTTGTGCCGTATTAAATTCAAGTAGTGCAACCTTGAAACAGTTACAAGTCATGTACATGTAGGTTACAGTATTTTGTTAAAAATTCAAAGATTTCCTAAACCAGATAAAATCTTGAGAAATTGAGAGCTGTCCCAGAACATCCACAATCATTTTACAGCATACATACACAAATACCAGAATATTGTTTTCATACCCATTTTAATATTCAGGAGAGTTTTTAATTTGCCACTGCATGAGGCTGTCTTTCTATCTGATATCAAAAAAAGCAAATAATTTATATCTGATATCATCAAAAGCAATAATTTATAGTTTGAATTTCAGCCTGCTTTTTGTCCTTTTATACATGTACAAATGTACTTTCTATTTTGCAACATGGGATAAAGCCTTTAGTAATAATTAGTGTAATTGACAGTTTTTTTTGGTACAACATTTTAGAAATTTGAAATTGAATCTGGATATATAAATTATGTGTTGTGATTCAAATTTTTCATTGGTTTAAAAAAAATTTTACCAGTGTAAAAATTGAATTTTCCTTTGTCTGAGATTCATTATGATATTATTATACATGTAATCTGGAGACAGGAAAACAAAATTCAAACAGGGGTCAATTCAATTCCTACATGCAGCCCACGGCCATCAACAGTAGCTGGCAGGTGGCTATCACATGTATAATGTCCAGCAACTGGTGAACATGAATGACAACTGAAAGTTTGAAAATAATGACTAAAGGACAAAAAATGTGATGTAGCCCTGGCCTACCCTAATGGATGTGTCTTGGAAGTCTACACATGTAGTTATTTACTATTTTCGTTCTGCACTAAGATTAGTAATGTTTCAGGGGCGGAGCCAGGAATTTTTCCTTGGTGGGGCATAACTGGGAATAAATTATGTGTAATATTGGCGCGATAGCCCCAATGACGAGTGCCGGAGGCACAAGAAACTAGGGGTCCGAAATGTTTAAAATTTAAGTACTCTGGGATGTGCAATCTGAACACTAAAATTTGGTAAACACCAGGATTTTGTTGTGGTCAACAAAGTAAGAAAAAGTTAAAGCGCGGATTTTCCGCTGGCCTAAACCAATGCTGGCCCTTTCATCAATCAACTTCTCTCTTTCTCAGATGAAATTCAAAATATTGTAGGATGTCGATTTATTTATAAAATCACAGAATACACCCCTGTATTTCTTTTACGAATTCTAATACATTAAATCACCTCATACAGTGTATGATCATTGGGTTCAAGGATCTTAGTTAAATATGCCACACTAAAGTACTGTATATCTCAGCTTGTGCAATTTTGAGTTGTCCCAAAGTTGAAAGTTGGTGTGGCAAATGCCACCCTTGTGCTTTGTGATGATGAAATAATAAATAATTGTTAAAGGAAAATGTTTATTTTACATGTACATGTATTAATGTGTAAAATAAACTGAATCAAAAGGCCATTAGGATGGTTAAACTAACCTCAAAATTGCATTTACTCTATTTTGTTTTAAATTGCCCCGTGTTTTCTTCAAAAATCAATGTAGCAACGTGACACAATAACTACTGATTACAGAAACACAATCTCTTGGTGCAGGATGGCGCCGCTCTTATTTTCCAAGAGGGGAGGAGGCAGCTGTACAAAAATAAAAACCATAAAAATACTAAAAGAAGGAATGACCTACAACCATCTAAAACCGCCAACAACCACCTACGACCATCTACAACCACCTACAACCACCTACAAGGAATGACCTAAAACCATCTACAACCACCTATAACCATCTTCAGAAATATAAAAATTCCATGCAGAATACTGTTTTTATCATTTCAGTGTTAGGTAGCGAGTGTGTATAATATGGGAGCCAGCGAGCCATGCGAGTCAACATGCGAGCCATGCGAGTCAACTGCGAGCCACGCGAGCCATGCGAGCCAGTATAAAATAACTTTTTTTTAAAATTTTAATGTAACTATTCTAAAGATTGCCGCACTCCTCGAAGTTATAAAAATACTAAGCAGTTGTCGGTTTCCTTGTGGCTGGATGGTGGATCTTTTTATAAAGCCCTGATGCCAACTGATGCGAACACTACAAATTCTCCTTCCGGTCTCTGAACATATAGTACGTTTTGAGAATTTTGAGAACCCACAGTTTGGAAAAGTTACATTGACGATTATTCTCACTATGGGACATCAGCAAACCAGATATTGTACAATTCATCGAACAAGCCAACTCACATCACCCTTCAATCAAATTAAATACGGCTGAAATCTCAGACATTGAAACTGCATTTCTGGATACAGTTATATACAAAGGCGAAAGATTCAAGGAACAATCTAATTCCTTGATATAAAAACACATTTTAAGCCAACGGAAACGTTTCAATATACACATTTTACCTCTTGTCACCCGCCAAGTGTTAAAATAGGATTCGTGAAGGGCGAAGCCCTGAGACTCCTACGAACTAATTCTTCAAAAACCACTTTTCAGGAAAACATTTCCTGAAATTTAAAAAAACGCTTGCTGACTAGAGGCTACCCAAATAACCTGGTAGAAAATCCTATCAGAAATAAAATTCACAGAAAGGGAATCGGTGCTTAATTAAACAAGATAAAACTCGAAAAGGCATTTTGCCTTTTGTAACACAATACCAACCATCAGTGACAAACATCAAACAAGTTTTAATGAGAAAATGGCACCATATACAAAACCAACTACTTTTACGGCAAATTTTTAAAGAACAACCTATGATATCTATTATATCATATCTATTATATTATATTTTTAAAGGAAAATCTTTAAAAGATACACTCGTTAGAGCAAAAATGTAAAAGGTTCTCATATGTTTCACACTGGTAGAGATTGTGCGGCCTGTCACCCTTGCTATTTCCTGCTATGATAAGAATAGGATAATCGAAGGAAAGCGAAAACTCGTGCGAACTGAGCGAACTGCCAAAGGGTGAAGGAACTAATGTATGAAAGGGACTGGGAACTAATAGTTGCCTCGCATGACTCGCATGACTCGCGTGACTCACATGGCTCGCTGGCTCGCAGTTTGTCAAGACCCTTAGGTAGCCTGTGACGCTAACCGGAAATGTTGCGTTCTCTTTCCACGGGTGTCTCATGTCATGGAAACAAACTTAATACTTGGCAAGATCGTCTAGAAAAGGGATTCAGGCATTTTAGTGACAATTTTGTTGACAAATTTAGCACGCACCTCCGTGATCGATTTCAATATAAATAAACACCGGAAATGTTTTGTTTCAACGGTTTTGTTACCCCAGTGCCCCCTTGTTCGAGTAATGTAAGTATGGGGATCTTATGTTACATTGACTGTATAGAGCATGAGGTTACGTCTGGTGGCATCACACATTGAAGAATTTATCGTACATTACTTGACAACAAAATCACGCGAAGATTCGTCGCCTATTTCGGATTCTCATCTGTCATCAGGTTATTCAAAACGATAAAAACAATAGGAAAACCCTCATGCAGGACCTCCAAAAGGTGGCCGTGGTCGCTTAACCCTATTCAGACTGGGCTTTTTTAGGCAATCTGTGACTGGGGAGGGGCTCCTCGGACCCCCCCCCCCCCCCCCCGCCCTTCATATCTCTGGAACCAGTAAGGCTAGGACCATGAAATTTTTACACAATGTTCACCTCCATACAAGGAATCCTCACACCCAGTTTTGACCTGCCACACCCAATTATTATGTCACAATGACGTCATTTTTGTTTTTCCGACATTTCTTTGATATTTTTCCATCCAGATACTTAAAATATCAGATATAACTGTAAAATCATCTCTTTAATATTAAAACATAATAAATACAAACAAGGACACACTTGTTAAGCGAGAAAAAGCAAAAAAAAGGCGATAAAACTATAATTTTGAAATTATTGTCCGCCATCTTGGATCCGCCATCTTGGATTTCCTTTTTTGTTGTTTAAATTAAAATTTAAAAAATATCTAAAAGAGAAAAGGATCAGAATGTATAAAGCACGTATCAAACTAATGTCTATTATCCAAACAATGAACTTAGAAGCGTTATTAAATAAATAGTACAAAATTGTTGTCTATATGTAAAAGAGAGTAAAAATTTACCTACCCCTCCCTCCCCCAAATAATTGATGTTAAAAATTTTTGATGTCTTTCAAGAACTAGTCCCAAGAAAAAACTATTCTAACAAGAAAATGCACTATAAGTCAAAGAACAAGATCTTAAAATAAAAAATTCACCATAATTTATTTTAATAATTATTTTGAAAACCTATATGTCAAAAACCGGTTGCCATGGCAACATGGTTAATCACACTGACATGTTATGGATACCAAAATGTCCCTAGATAAATTCTAGGAAAAGTCAGAAAATTTCAGCCTCATAGCTATTTCGGTGTAAGAGTTATTACCATTTTACTGGAGGGGTGGGGGGTTCGAAAAGCCCCCCCCCCCCCCCAGTCTGAATAGGGTTAATAGGGGTGGTCACTTAATAGGGGTTTTATTTACAGTATTATACTGACAATAAATTCGGGACTTTGATAACTGGCCACTTAACAGGGGGTGGCCGCCTAATAGATGGCCGCTAAGAAATTAATACTGCAGCGGATATTGCAGTAAGAATTCCATACATAGATCCGGCCTTGCCTGTGCATGATTATGAAAGTACCAAAAAGAACCAAGTACGATAACTAAACTGGACCGAATGAATCCCTTTTCTAGATGCTCTTGCCATGCAAGTATTAAGTTTGTTTCCATGAAATGGGACACCCGTGAAAAGAGAACGCAATATTTCCGGTGAGCACGCAGGCTACCTGAAATCGATCAAATTGACACTGAAATGATAAAAACAGTAAATTCTGCATGGATTTTTTATATTTCTGAAGAACTACATAAAGGTCACACCACAGGAATTCATTGACAGATCAAAAGTTAGAAAGAACATTACATGTACTGGTAATTGACTGTGGGAGGAAAAGGGTTAAATGAACTTTTTTTTTTCTTTCAGGGGTTTTTGGCCATTGGAAATGGCAATCGTTGTAACAACAAAACTTACATTGAGCTGTATGATCCTGGTGATCCTTCAAAGTTTGAATGCTGGCCAGTCCCCGATTGTCATGATGGACAGGAGCCATCAGTAGAACCTGGATCAACACATCCCATGAAGGGAACAGATGTTCACTGCAAGCCTTGCCAAGAGGGAGTGTCATATTCCAATGGAGAAACAAATTACAGATGCCGCAAATGTACAACTTGTGGCAACAAAGTTGTGCGTTTAACTTGTACCATCTTCAGAGACAGACTATGTGACAATCAATGCATTTCCAAGAAATTCTATTTCAATGGCACTGATCATCTGTGTTATCCATGCACTGAGTGTTGTGGAGTTAACAATGCAAACATTGAATTACAGTGTTTATCTTCTAAGACATTGAATATTGGCTCAGTGATTGGAGAGAAAGGAGCACTTCATTGCAAAGTGCTATCTTCTCAACAATGTGATGAGCTGCTAAAGAACAATGTTTCATCTGTTATCCAGGGTAATGACAACAACACTGGTGCTGTAGAAAAGAAGTGCAATGAGTCAAAGAACAATGTTTCACCTAATAACAACAACCCAGCTGGTGAAAACATTTTGAAAAGAAAAAGTACATGTAGTGAGTCAACCTTGGATACTCTCCACATTGTACTTATATGTTGCCTTGCCTTTGTGATATCTATCAGTGTGGTTGTACATGTATTTAGGTGTTATAAAAGGGAAAGAGAAATACAATCACCAAGAAATGAGAGTTGCCTATGCTTTGGCAGTTGCTTCTCTAGTTCTGCAGGTATGTACAGTGTGTAGAGACTTTAATTATGTGTTCAAATGGATGCATAACCAGGGTTAAACATGATTCAAATGTAATTAAACATTTCTTTGGTTAAAATAGTTTTAAAATGAGCAGTGTACACCAACAGTACCGCTCAAAAGTACAAGTATTAGGTGCATAACTGAGACACAGACTTGCAGGGGTTTCAATAAAAGCCGGCTATCGGCGGTGTACCGCTGCCTACATGTACTTCGCCCCTCACTGCCGGTTACTGAAACTCTAACTAAATCTCACATCACAAAACAGAACTAAAAATGCAACAATTTAATATATAAAATCTAAACTAACACTATTAACTTAATACTAAATTACATTTACATAATACCAACCATCGGGATGAGCAGGAAAACATGTCACAAGGTGGCTCTTAGGAGACATTAATTTCACATTTTACTTTGTGCTAATGTTTTTTTTTTTTTCCAATCTTTGTTACAGGTCAAGGATGCAGGGGTGACTGTGAGCGTTTAATTAGCTCCTTTCAAGAAAGAGTGAAGTTTATCCCAGAGGGTTAGTGTCAACCAAACATTAGTTCTTCTATTAATATTGTAATATTAAATATAATTATACAGTGTAAGAATTTGAAATATAATTGTTTGTGGCATTACAAAAAATGTTGTTTTACAGTCATACACTTGTTAAAAAATGCTTGTTAAAAAAAATACAGTGTGTTAACCCTTTCACTCCCAAGAGTGCCAAAAATAAAAACTCAAGAAAAATTCCAATTTCATTTTCTAAAATATTAAAAAACAAATGGTACCATGCAAAAGTAAAGCTGAAGAGGTTTTATTTGAATGGTCACACCATAGGATTTCGTCCACAGACTCAAAAGCTAGAACTACAGTTGTACACAACATGTCTCCATAATTGACTCTGGGAGTGAATGTGTTAAGGTCATGTACTTCCTGTACCTGGTTGTGAATAAATTCATAAGGCAAGGCAGGTCTTACTGTACTAATAAAAGGTTTGTATCTTGGCTGTTACAATGTACAGAGAAATTTACACGTCAAGGCATTTAGGAACTAAGGGATGCGTACTAGTGTAGTTTTTTATTTGATAGATTCCACTTTATGGCAATGCTATAATGGCACCAAAGTGTAAAATTAGTAAGTACATTGTAAATCCTTGAAAAAAACACAGTGTCAACCAACACTATTTTATTTTATCAACAAATGATCAGTCAAAACCTCTTGTGTCATATGGCATTCTTTCAGAAATTAAAGCCTTCTACAAGTATTTTCTCTCTCTTTATACAAATTCAGCATCTGTCATGACACACTACACAATACATTTAGGTTTTAGGTTACCGAGTGAGGTGTGGGATTGCAGAAACTTGGTTATTTTCTTTTCAATTCTTTTTAGAACTAGGCATTGAGACAATACATGAGCTCTATTCTTATTCCATGAGATCATGTATACAAAAACATATTCCAATTTTCTGCAATCCCACACCTTGCAGAGATCATCTCCCAGTAGTGTCAGATCACAAAGGTTCTATATTTGACTGCTGTACATGCATACACATAGAAAGCACTTACAAACTGTAAAACAGTGGTGAATGCAATACATGCAGCAATGATCAATAACAACTCTGTAGTGCAGAGTCAATACAGCTGTAAATCTTTTTCCAGTTGGGCCTTTTAATGCAAGGTAAAATTAGTAAAGACAGGCAAATAAGGGACTATAGCTGCCAAAGCATGGCTGTGACCACTGAATAGAGGTGACTGTTTAATATACTCAGGTACAGTAGCAAATACAGTTGAACCTCTCTAATACGGACACATAAGGGACAGAGCAAAGTGTCCGTATCACGATGACGTCACTTTTAAGACTCCACTGGCAGTTTTTGTTCAGTAACTAAAAACAGGCCCCCGCTCGTCTTTTAACTGCATTGTAAAATTCTCAGGTACATAAGGTATACGACTCACTGTTTTAAAACGAAACGAACTACAACGCAATGCTGTGAAATTTGCCAGGCCGAAGGCCCGGCTGCACAGCACCATACTCATAGAACCTATGCCCCTCATTTTTCATGGTCATGGCTAGCGGAATGTTTTGCGGGTGCGCCTATGTGACGTGTGTCCGTTGGGCAGGGCTAATTCGGGGGCACATATGACGTCTCAAAATATGCGCGTCTGACGCCACACGCGCGGCTACACATTCGTCACCTCGGTAAACATTTTAAAAGTTGGATCTTTCGCAGTGTTTAGTGGAGCAGTAAAGTCATTATTTCCCTGCATTTTTTCACGGTTTGCTACTCAAGACGGGGATACTAAATAAGGGATACTCAGAAGCCGCTTTAGTGGAAAAAGAAGAGCTTTAAGGGATAAAATCTTGCTTCAAGTACCTTCATACGTTTATATCAATGCGGGAGATGTCTGTTTTTATTACGGATTTCAGAACCAACCCGGAGATTTAAAGAATTTTTAAGCAAGCAAGGGACTTAAAAGGTAAAACAAATTACATTTTTCGATAGGAATTTATCTTGATATCAATCTGTGATTGACCTTTTATTTGTGTTCTTGTTAGTTTTGGAGAATTGTTTATAAATGTGTAGCTTAATTCGGTTGTATTAATTTCCTGAATTTCATCGAAGTCATGGCTCGGCGCTATAAATGTACAATGTACGCGTTTTGCTTTTAAACATAAACTAATGGAGATTTCAATAAAATTTTTCGAAGGAGATTGTGTTGTCCATTTTTGTGTTTGTTCATTTATTACATAGATTGAAAAGCGATTTTATGTAAACAAAACAAGACTTAGATTTTATACTTACGTCGCCTTATGCAAATATGTTTGTGTATTTTTGCATTTTTGATTTCCAAATCAGTTTCTCGGGCATTTTTTGACAAGCAACAACTGTACATTTGTATTTTATTCGGAAAATAGTCGTAATAGTTATTCTAGACAGAGAAAAAGTCGTTTTTGTGAACTTTTGTACGGTCTAAAAGTACTATGCAGACGGTCGGGTAATAACCTTACTGTTTTTGAGAATTGCTAAAATTGAAAAATAGCCTGGTCGTCAATCTTAATTCTTGTGCTTCCGACCTTTCACCTTAGTTTAATTCCACCTTGGTTTATAAGCTTGTTCCAAGTGCTACGCTGTTAGGCGCAGCCTATCTATATATATTAAAGTACAATTCTGAAAACGTCTTGCGATATGTTTGTAACCACAAACAGGAAATTGTGTTACTTACTCAAAGGGAATCCCGAAACGTCGAGTTGGACATCGAGTTCGAGTTCGAGTTCGAGTTCGAGTTGGACTTCGAGTTGGACTTCGAGTTGGATTTCGAGTTGGACTTCGAGTTGGACTTCGAGTTAAAAAAAAAAATAAAAAAGTAATCGATAAAAATCGACAGAAATTCAACTAATCAATAAGTGTGTAAGTATATCGATTTTATCGGCGCTAAATTTTTATATGATGTTATGTTTTTAGAGTGATTCTGTAATAATCAGCACAGTGACGCCTGGGTAAACGGCAAACGCGAAAACAAGATAAATAAAACGGCAGACTGATCCTTTAATACGGCAGAGAAAGACAAAGGAAAAAAGCTAAACTATAATGTACAAAAATTGTACATATATTTTGTTTTAGTTTTTTTCTTTGTCTTTCTCTGCCGTATTAAAGGATCAGTCTGCCGTTTTATTTATCTTGACGTGAAAACTTGGCGGGAAAACTCGTGATCACGTGGTCATTTTGTCGGTCACGTCTGCCGTGGGCGCACTTACGCAGAGCATACGAGAATACGACAACACCCCAATCCCGACCCATTCCCTCAAAGAAATCCTAAGACTCATCCTCCAAGAGAATTCATTTAAATTTAGCGGGAGAAATCTCCAAATACACGGAACCGCAATGGGTACAAAGATGGTAGTTTCTTGTGCGAACATCTTTATGTCGGCGGTCGAGACAGAAATAATCAGTTTAAGCAACACAAAACCACTCCAGTGGAAAAGATACAAACAAGGAATCCTTGATATCCGCACGCATTTTAAACCAACAAAGACTTTCCAGTGCACCCATTTCTCTTCCTGCCACCCACCATGAGTCAGAAAAGGGCTCATAAAAGGTGAAGCCCTGAGACTTTTAACAACAAATTCCTCAGCGAAATCATTCAGTGAGAATATTAAAGCACGCCTTCGTGCTATATGCTACACTCATAACTGATCTCATTCAAAAAAGTAATTTCCGAGGTAAAATTCAATGAACGGTAGTCATCTTTGCAACAAAAGGAGAACGTGCGAAAAGGAATTATGCCTTTCGTGCCAACTTACCAACGTACCACCCGGTGTTGCCTTATCTAAAAACATCTTAATATAATGAGCAAATCTCGAGCAGCGATCTTGCCAAAATATTGTTATAAAAGCGACACAATTGTTAATGCCTAGTCCGGAACAAATAAAACGTTTCCATTTGTCCAGCTTCGACATGCGGTATTTTAGAACTTACACATTTTCTGGACCAGTCAGAGAACGTCGGTGTTAATGGCAGAAATGGAAAGGTACGTAATCGTCCTTAGTGTTTCAGTTGAATTATTATCAATAGAAGATTTGAATATATTGCTTACACATTCTTTGCTTGCATTTAGTGAGGAATCTAGTGTTCCGGTCATAGAAGTGTTATCATCGCCGGAGAAAGATTTCAACGATTCTGTGTGAGTACTGAACTTAGACTTGTGGAAGTAACATGCGGTTAAATAACAATAAACATTTAGGGGTTAGAATGATTCATGTTCGGTTTACGTTGTGATCTGTTTTAAGCCATTTTCAACGGAGAGATCATTGTACTTATAAATTGTAAAATACAACGTTCGGGAAGGTATTCACATCATTTTAATTCACGAAGCAAGTGGCGCATGCCACCAAGTAATGTCAGTAATGCCTCAGATCTCCGGGATCTTGTTCAACACGAGGTGTTTGTGTGTGTTGGGGGGGGGGGGGGAGGGGGGGGGGGGGGGGGGGGGGGTGATGTTTGATAATTGGGGTTGGAATACCAGCTTTGTATTGTTTAGTTGTTGCCCAAATACTTGGTTAATAAGCAAGGGCGGACCCATGGGGAGGGTTGAAGGCGGTTGCAGCCCCACTTTGGGAAATTAAAATACACCGAAAAGGCTTTATTCAAATTTTATTGCTGTAACTAATATCCTCTCTTATGACTCTTCTTATGACTCACTTCGACAAGCAACTCCCCCCCCCCCCCCCCCGGCCGTTTCTGAACCGTCGTCACCCTTATGTTCCTGATCACTGATGATAGCAGGGACGTTCGAGTACCAACTCCCCCCCTCCTTATCTCCCCCTCCCTCCCCATCTCCCTCTTTCCTTGCTTATTATCCTTGCGCAACCTGCGATCATGCGTTTTTTCTTTTCGCAAAGCAGGGAATGGGGAAAAATTTATACGCCTGATACATTTATTTAACGAGCTGCCAACCGCCCCCAATTTAACTACACTACAATAAACTATTGTCAGCCGTCTGTAAACAGTGATGTTATCTCGTGGTATGTACATTCCAACACCTTTGGAATTATTTGGTATATTATACTTTTACCGAAAACCTGTCGGAAAAACCGCTAGCGCATCTTGCTTCGTGTAAAGGAGAAGAAAAGTCGTCGTCACTCACTTTCCACCATGTTGACCTGACACCTAGCCGATCCGACATATGATAAACAACGGAAGTCCCGTGAAAAAAAAAAAAACCTGCAATTAAAGCTATTTTAGAAGTATTGTTCCTTATTTTAAAAACAAATTCCCTTTTAAAGTGTAACAGTAATTTTCCATTTTTTCATTTTCCTTTAAAGTCAGACAACTTTGTCGGAATCGAAACATCACACATCTCGAAAGCGCGCTATGACTTGGTGCGTGATAATTCCGTAACACCAATGGGAGCTTTTAAACAGAACTGTGTACATTAGCACATGCTAACGAGACAACTTGGCTGGCAGAATGATTAATCATCGCAGTGTCATCGAAAAACTCAACTCAAAAAAGCAATCGTATGTCTTCTGTTGAAACTTTTAGAAATACCAAAAAGGCAAACTTTTTCATTTTCTTGAACTGTCTTGGAACGAGATATGCCTATATTGACAGTTTTTATTTCCAATGCAAGAACATTCTCGTTCTGGAGGCCGCTATATATCCTTTTAGTTAACACCAAGTTCGAGGTCTTATAGAGAATAATAATACATGGGTGGTTCGAGAAATAACAATTTATCTTCGAGTGTTCAACACAATACCGTAAAATTCCGAAAAAAGTCCCCGCCGAATATAAGCCCCCCCCCCCCCCCCCTCCAAATTCGAAACGCAATAAAGCCTTTTACATTAAAAATATTAAACAAACAGCGGTGATAAACATTTTAAAAACACGCATTTTATGAACTTAACGTTTCGTATGCTAGTCAACATACCTTTTCAAAAGTATAACCGTTAAAATATGGGAAGCTATTTATACTGTATCAGTGGGGTCTGGAACCTAGACAGAAAAAAAAATCTGCAGTGGCAATTTAAGACGTTTCTAACGGAAACTGTCTGTAAATGAAAAATGAAATAAAAAACCTACTAATAAAGTAACAGCTTTTCGCTGCTGACATTGCCATTCAACCCCTTTAGAAAATAAGCCCCTGGACTGATACGGTTAGCTATTTGTAGCTGTTTTGAGTTGTTTTCTGAGTGTTTAACCTGTTTTTATTGTTAATCCTAAACCATTTTGAAATGAAAATTTCCCTCCTATAATAAGCCCCTACCGTATATAAGCCCATCAAAATAGTCCTTTAAAAATATCAGCCCCGGGGCTTATTTTCGGAATTTTACGGTATCTCACGAGTGAGAGTGAGAAATCGAGTTGAACACGAGAAGAGAAATTTCATATTTCAAATCACCCAATCATGTATTATTATGTTCATTATATAAACTACACCAATTAAGTAGCTTTTAGAGTAGATTTTCCGAATATTTCCGAACATTTTCCGAACATTTCGGAAGAGTTTTGAAAATTGTCCAAAGAATGTCAGAACATCATACGGCCGTTTCCGATCATTTTCGAAGATTTCCGAAGAAATAAAAAAAAATTAAAAAAAAATAGTTCGATTGACGGAAATTGATATCGATTGTATCGATGATTTCTGATATCGATTTTTATCGATTGGTTACGCCTCGCCGGATGTGCAATCAACAGATTTATCGTCTGGCTGCGGCTAAACGTGCTTGATCACCACGGGTTACAATTAAGAATGCCTTGTTTCTTGTTTCATTGCAGGCCACCGGTTGTGGAAATCTTCGACTCTCCTGTAAAAAAGAGGTATGTCTAAAGCAGGTCTAAAGAGATGATAATAGTGATGACGATGACAAAGGAGCGCGACAATTGACCAAAATTTTAATTTCTTCAAACAAGAAAAAAAAAACTGGATGCAAGGCTGGAACAACAGCAAAATTGTCCGACGATTATCCGGAGGTCACATGAACATTTTCCAAAGATTACTAAAGATTTTCGAATTAACACTTTTGGGGATTCTCGATAACATAACATTCCAACACTTCAAACATGACGGCGGATATGGTGTCCTAAAAATCCTAACTAATGGTCTATCAATCCACTTAAACAATTACATTAACATATTAAAATAAAAGGCTCTCGCTCTTGTTTTCTCTCGCTTACTGCGTAAGCGCCTGCGAGATCTCATACGTTCGCTCTGCTTGTCGGAAGCACTCATAGCTTTTGCTTTTCTCTCAACGCAGGAACCGTAGGAGTAAATCACCTGAAGACCGCGGCCACCGCACACGCCTGTTTTTGACCCAGTAAGCATCACGCCTAGCGTAATTTTCAAGTTATTTAATTCCTAAATTCGCTTTTTTTTTATTTCATTTTAAATGTTTGTCTCTAATGTCACGACATCATTTGTCTCTTAGCTTGGCTGAAACAGACAAAGATGAGATTAGCAGGTAAAAAATAGATTTTAATTGAGTTTTTTTTATATGTATTTTGCCTTATTGCCTGACTTTCTACGACCATTCATTTATGTTCACATTTTTTATAGCTCTGACGAATCTTTAAAGACATCAGTATTTGCGAAAAAAGAGTCAGATGACAGTTCTTCGAGGTAAGTTCCTTAAATGACACAATACAGTAAAAACCCGCGTATAAGAACCTAGAAATTAAGAACCTCCTGGCAGAAATTTGCTACTTTAATACTGGTTTATTTTTTTAAAAACTGGTTTTATTTTTTGAAACTGATTTGTTCTTGATTATAAGCATTTATTCTATAAAATAACAGTTTATAATGATGAACATACCATATATTATGCTACTTTAATACCCCAAAATATAAGAACCTGCTTTGCCAAACTCTAAAAAAGTAGGTTCTTATACGCGGGTTTTTACTGTATAACTAAAGAAATTGCCGTACACATGCGGCATTGTTTGGTATATTTTTATTGAAATGTTTGGTAATGTATGCCCACTCATAGGTAGTCATATGCCTAGATGTCATCAGTGATCCTTTTGTAGTTTTTCTGGTGAATTGCAAACACAGTTGAGATCTAATACAGCTTTTCGCGTCAATTTCATTTGTTCTTTAGTTTTCCACTGATATTCATTGATATTTTCTTTTTAAGCTCTGACGAATCTGACATAAAGGCAGTTTTTGTCAACAAGAAAAGAACGTCGCCCAGGTAAATATTGGTTTATAAATATTTCAGTGTTCAATTTTTCTTTGATTTTAGTTGCTGGCTTTAATAAACTACTTTATAAAATTACGTAGATTCATTTGCCCGGCTATTGGAGATCACGGTAATCACTCTCGCGTTTACGTGATTGATCCTCATCATTTTCATTTTAGCTCTGATGAAGCTGGTGAAGCTAACATAGATATGAAGGATGAAAATCTAAAAGCAGAAGGTGAACATTTAAAGTAAGTTTATGTGAAATGCAAATAAATTTACTTGATACGTGCCTTCAGTGTTAAAGATATCTAGCTAGACCTGGGAACGAGGTCAAATAATTCTAAGTTGATGCGTCTGATGAAGATGACTACAGTATTAAGAAAACAGAACATTTACTAAATTAATTGTATTTTCCCTTGACAGAGAGAAGAAGCCGATTGACATGGACATTTTTCAGGTTGTTAAAATTGAAAAAGTCACCGAACTTCCCTTTGACATCGATGGATTACGACACTTTAAACTCAAAAGCGATCCACAGAAGATGATGTGTTCTAGTAAAGACGGCAGGCCGTGGCAAACGTGGTGCACATCCAATAGGAGCCAGTATCGAGGGGTGAGGAGAAGAGCACGGTGTGGCGGGTCCTGGAGGTGTCCCAACCCTACCTGCTTATTCGTTAAAGAGAAAGGTTCCTGTAACGAAGTACAATTTACGTCGACAGGCAAGAAGAAGAAAAAGTGCTTTGTTTGCGAAGAAGAGGCCATCTATGTCCATTGTCCGGCCGTTAAAATATGGGAATTCAGCCCAGATAAACGGAACGTTGACGTTTACCATTACGGGGTTCATACTTGTCGAGCAATTCCAAACAGGCGAAATATGGATGTTGAGCGCAAACTGGAAGAAGATTTTGAGAAGCATTCTTCATTAAACCCATCAGAAGCTGCTGCAAACACACTGGTGTGTGCGTTAACGAAGCCAGGAACAACCTGGGCACAGTTGGACGCATTGGCCGAAAGTCTAGCTGATACGAAGCGCGTACAAGACACAAAAGCAAAGGCAAAGAAATCGCTAGAACAAAACGGACACTCCTTTGACGCCCTTTGTGAGTTTAAAAAGTTCTGTGACCAAAAAGATCCCCTACTTGTCTACCGCTTTAACGATGAGCGTCAAAATGGTGATTTGACATATGTCTTCAAATGCTCGCAGTTCCAAGCCAAGTTGGCTCTCAGTATGGATAGAGGAGAGACAGGCTTGCTTAATGACCAATATTGCTACGCCGATGCCACTCATAAACGTTGTCCTGGTTTCAAGACATTAACTTTATGGGTATATCATCCATTGCTGCGCAAGTTGGTGAAGCTGGCTACAATGGAATGTTTGAAGGAAGACACCGATGCCTTTGTCCAGTTTTGGACCTTATTTAATGAGGTATTTTTTTAATCGTTTAAAGTGATAATGCATTACCCTTTCCCTTTCCAAAACAGGATACTTCTGCCTTTATGCGGCGAAGACTCTGAACGGTAACACTAGCATACTAGTACAGGGACAAAGTTTGCAAGAAATGATGCTTTCTATGTGCCTATTGGCCGTGTTAGGTTCGCAAGGTATTGTGGTAAAATGTACGGCAGCCATCGGTGGATTACTCTACGCCCAGCTGGTAATGTTTGGCCCAGTCCCGCGGTCTTGTTGTTACTTTCATTTGCCAAGTGCAGTATTCACAGTATTCATAAAATTAAAATTAAATTAAATAACATTACGAGAGAGATGCTAATTTCGCTGATATGATGTGGTGGGTGAATAAGGCATGGTTTCCAAACAATACGTCTGTCTGTAAGATATCTGATTAAACGTAATTCTATATATATATTTTTTTAATCTCAGGTACTACAAAAGGTATCTGGTGATGACAAGTACGTTTTCAATCCCACTGGATGGGTTCTAGACGAGGCTGGGGCTGAGTGGAATGCCATCAAAATTGTGTTCGGCGAAGCTGCGCTGTCAAGAGCTGTTTCCTGCGAGTTTCATTACAAACAGTCTGTCAACCGCAAGAGCGCGAAGCTGAATGGATCCAGCAAGGTCTGCTTCGAGAAGCTGGCCTATGCTCTCTTAGAAGCCAATACGGTGTCTGTCTTCGAGAAGAAACGCGCAGAATTGAATCGCTTCATTAATGAAAATCCCGGGGAAAGATACATTATCTCACCATGGGTTGAATGGTGGAACAACAGAAAGACCCATATATTCAGAGCTTTCAAGAATACGATGAAGACACCAAGGATGAACATGGCCGAAACGGGCCATTCTACCTGGGTGAAGGCAGGTGCAATTCAGTTGAGTCTGGTGGACGCTGCACGCCATGACGTGGGGGAGAACTTGCGTCTTGAAAAGACCATGGATCGCTTCCTAGAGGGCAGTTTGAAGTCGTCTGGAAAGGGGCCAAGCACTAGGGAGGTCGACAGGCGACTCCAAGAAGTCCAGCTACAGAGAGCACGAGCGTACGGCAAAGAAATTTTAGCGGACGATTTTGAGGGAGACGCTTATTCTCCCGCCGACGCTGTTGGATGCTTAGACCCGAGTTCCTCGCACAGCCCCACAAAGCGAGGAAAGAGAAAAGCTGCCGCAAAGTCATCTAAGGGTCAAATCGGGAAGCAACTCGCTAATTCTTTGTCCTCTGCCAAGTCAGAAGCGAGTGAAATGTCCCTTAACGGCATGTTACATATGGCCAGTGACCATGTAAAATTCATGGTAAAGCACGGGCAGAGCATTTACGAGGTGGACATATGTCACACTCCCTCCTGTTCCTGTCTTGACAGTCGACCCTGCCATTGTAAACATATATTGTGGGTGCTCCTGTATGTACTAAATGTACAGGAAGATGACCAGTGTCTGAAAGACAAAAGGCCATCTAAGGACATCTTGCAAGTAATCCTGGGCAATGCTGGGAAGACAACCCAAACCAAATCCCTGGCCACGCATCGCTCAGAACAAACCGCGACATCAGCAACGCCTCATGCTAATTCTCTACTGCAACAGCAGCAGCGGCGATGGCAACAGCAGCAGCAACAACTGCAACAGCAGCCCATGAACCAAACTCCATGTCAAAACGTGCTTCAAACGTCTACATCTTCCTCTCAGCAGTACCAGCAGCATCCCATTAACCTAACGTCAGCTTTTCAGCAGCAGCAGCAGCAGCAGCAGCAGCAGCAGCAGCAAGAGCAGTCCGTGGCACAAATGCCATTTAGTCAAATCGTGCTTCAAACGCCTGCGCTGTTACCACAACCATCTCAGCCTTTGGATCTTCCTCGTCCGTCAACCGTCCCAGGTCGCTACATACTGACTCTCCTTGGTTGCTGCCATCCAGGTGTGTCAGTTTGTTATGGATGTCCACAGCCACTGAAAATAAGTGGCCAACGACCACCCGCACCATTCGACTTGGTGATTACCACGCAGATGAAACGAGAGTATTTCCAAGATGGAAAAAGGATGTCACGAATGGGAAATGTATACTTCCATGCGAGTATACATTGCCTAAAGTCTAGACTCCCCTTTTTCGAAGCTGCAATGGTAGAGCTTCAACCGGGAGTGTATCCGTACCTTCTCCCTGTTCATAAGCGCAGTGTCGCTGCCAACTTAGGTTTGGCATTATAACCTCAAGCATTTTAAGGCATGACCCAGAACTTAATTTACATAAAATCCGTCAAGAGCCATTACGTTAAAAAGATATAAACATCCTCAAACTTGGTAATAACATAAAACTTGATGTCCTTAAATTAGTGTTTACTTTATGTGTGTAATGCTTGCATCACGTGACCTGTTATAACAGTTTTCTTATGCGAAGTGAAATGTGAAAATGGGCCGCTGATATGATAGGTATATATTGAAATACCAACGTATTTCTGTGGTTTCCCCCTTTCAGAATCTGTCCTGAATGGCTGACTGCGATTTACCGTTAAAGAGTAATTTTCACGGGACCCTTTTATTCCTTATTCTGAAAGAAGGTATTTCTCCATTCAGGACACGGATTGTATGTATGCACCAAGTCAATAAATACCGCATGATTTTTTGGCCGCCACAGTAAACCATCCTTGGCCCGTTTCAGATTTTTCTCTTTTTTTCCTTAGTTATGACGTCTCAGTCACGTGACCACAGTTGTTAACACTCAAAAGGTTTAAGGATGTTGACATATTTCTGCTTTGCACTTTTAATGGTCGTTAAGACCAAAGGAAAGTTACTTTTTCTAGAAAAAGTAGTTTTCTTCGCGCGGGGTCTAAGATCAAAGGACAGCCCATGCCTTAACATGCTTGAGACCACCGCGGCGAGACTAAAAGGAAATTTAATTTACGACTTGAAAAGTTTGAAGCCGTGAACTTGACATTATATGAGATGATAATTGGAAAAAGTCACTTTTTTGTTTTCCCGATTTTAGTATTTTTGGCGAGAAAACAGTAAGGATATTCACAGCTTCTAAAAAAAAATGCCACAGGGATTAACTTTCGAAGTTTTGCATAATAAGCGAAATATCATTATTTGACAGTGGTGAGCAGATTAATTATGTGCCGACGCCAAGGCCGAGATAACTGTTTTACCATTCAATAAGCGCGCGACTTGTTTTCTTATTCATTTGTATAGGAAATCGCACGACTTCGAGTACAATTAGTGAATACTGATGGGTAATTATACGAGAAGGTCGTAGTATAGTATAGTATATCAAGAGAGTATACATCAACAAAATTAAAAGCATCATATTTTCCGTAATAAATCACGCATCAAACTGCAACCTTCTGAGACCATTCAAAATAGCTTTAGAAGTTCTTTGTCCGTATTCGGAATACTTCGGGCCAACTTCGGACATGTTCGGGCCTATTTCGGAGACATTCGGAAGTCTCCAGAAGCCATTCCAAAAAAATTCAGGTGAGACAAAATTAATTGGTATTCCTGCAGAGTACAATTTGGGAGTAATTGTACTGCTCTTCCCTAATCAGTAATTTTGTTGAGTGTACTATAATTTACTTAATAAGCATTTTAACCGTTTCCCATTGTAGGTGGACGGGTTTTAGATTTTTAAAGGTATAAACTCACCGTTAATTTTTTTTAACTTTTGTTAACATTAGCCGCGGTTACACGTTTCAACTTTTACCTAGGTAAATTCGAAATAACGATAGTCCCTGCACGATTAATTTGAAATAACAATAGCCGCTGCACGCTTTTTATGGCATTGGCTATTGTTATTTCGCATTTACCTAGGTAAAAGTTGCAACGTGTAACCACAGCTCTTGTTTCATTTTTGTTTCATTTACAAGTTATATTTATAGAATGCCAATCACAAAAGTGGCGCTTGCGTTTACAAAGAACACCAAAAAACCGGGATACAACACACAGACAGTTCAATATAAAAGCGATAAAATATGATAAATATGCGATAATAACAGTTAGGTTACAGTTTCAGGGATATTCAGATACGTATTTTCTCGATTAAACGCCGGGCTCCGAATAAGCGCGGGTATAATAGAGGAAGTTGTAAGTAAGCCCCTCAAACGTTTATTTGTGGTATAATCAACTTAAGATTTATGGGCAAGGTACACGGCTGCCAAGAAAAAGCGAACAATAACCCTTTCTTAAAAACTGGCGGGCGAGAAAAAAACACCGGGTCCACTAGGCCAAGTTTGAAATAAACGCCGGGGGCGTTTAATTGAGAAAATGCGGTAAATACCATAAAAAGTTAATTAATTAAACAACAGGGTGATCGTTTCAATTTACGCGAAATAATTGGACATATTTGACATATATTTGACTGTTTTGACGTGTTTGTCTCTAAAAATAATAAACGATGAAAGACTGATAACTGTTTTCCTAATCGTTCTGCCATTACGTTCTCTTTTTCCAGATGCATGATAGTCAACTTGAGGGGACAATCCAGTTAAATGCTGTTTTTTTTTTCTCGATTTTTTTTTTATGGGATCAATTTATAACAAACACAAGGCTTTGTTATTTTCCAACTCGAAATCCAACTCGAAGTCTAACTCGAAATCCAACTCGAAATCCAACTCGAAGTCCAACTCGAAGTCCAACTCGAACTCGAACTCGAACTCGAACTCGAAATCCAACTCGAGGTATCACTACTCCCTTACTCAAACTATTTTAATCCCTTTATCACCGGATTTTCGGTAATAAAGGGGTTAAATTTATATGAATTTGCTCTCTGGGGCCGAGATTTAGTGTCCATTGTCCGTATTAGAGAGGGTCCGTATTATAGAGGTCGTTTTTAAAGAAAATATGTGAGAATTTGTCGGGACATAGGAAACTGTCCGTAATAGAGAGGTGTCCGTTAGGAGAGGTTCGACTGTACATAAATTTGCATGGGCAAAAATACAGCCTGTGTGTGGAACTGGCCTCTTAATTAATAGAGGGTGGCCACCTAATATAGTCACAGAAATAAAATGTACTGTACTTTGAGTGTAAACTTTCTACATCCTGATCACCAGGAAATCTTGACATACCTTTTATCTCATCCTTAACCAATTTTTGTTTTCCAAAATTCCTCAAAATTTCACTTTCTTGTTGCTTTCATGGTCTTACAGTACATGTACAGCTGTATTCTTGGACACAGAATTTCAGTTTTTGAGTCTCTGAAGGTGCCCTGAGTAAAACACAGCTAACAGATGAATAAACTTAATTCATATTTTATTTTTATTTTCTCTCTCTCTAAATACAGAAGTGAAAATTAACAGCATCCCTTACGACGTTGAGGATCACATCAAGAAGTTGGATGCAAAACAGCCCCAGTCAAAAAACTGGTATGACGTTGGTCGCAAGCTTGGAGTGTCTAATGATGACCTTAACTTAATAAAGAGGGAAGATGACAGACCAGATGGGAGCCCAACTTCATCATTGCTAAGTAAATTAAGCACATGGGAGCATGTTATTTCTTTGAGAAAATTTGTTCACGTACTGCATGATGTAAAGCGGAATGACATCGCCAATCTTATAATTGAGTTCTACAAACAGCCAGCAACCACCAATGACACCAATGTGTAAGTAAGTAGTCATTGGGTGTTATACATGTGAATCCGGCTTAACATCTGTGATGTTTATACATGTACATGTTTGATGTAGAGCTGTATATATTAGTTACAATGAAAATGTGCATGTATGTGTACTCCCTTCTGAAAATGTACATGCAGTGTTCTCACCAGGATTTTGCCTTGGGGAGTTGCAGGGCCTCCTCTGCTGAAAAAATAGGGGCCCTGTAAGAATATTACAGGTACAAAGTCACTCCAAAAGGTCTGTCACATGAAGTACATGTACCTACCTGATCCAACGTGGCGGACAAGATGTTTACAATTTGTTAGCGATGCTTATGCAAACCTTCACCACGTACGTGTGACCAACGAAGGTAAAGGCAATAAAATTAAAGGCTTTAAATATTTGGATAAATGTTTTTATTCATTTGAACAAGCAAAATGCTGGGGTGTTCGATTGACCATTAAACTACTCATAAACATTCAAAAGTCTGTTTGACTCAAAGCTTGCTCCTGCGCCCTAACGGGCGCATCTTCTTGGCTTTTGGTGCGCCATCTCGATTAATTTTGCCGGAATTCCGCAAGGCCGCGGCCTGGTGAGAACTAGCTAGTAGCTAATGTATATTCATATGTATCATGTAAAATGTGTTAACAAAGGGGAATTTATACAGCTGTCAACTGAGAGGCTGTGTCAGGCTTAGACAAAATAAGGGAAATTGTAAGGATGGCCATGAAAGACTGAGTCTGTGATGTTGATGCTTCAGAGTACTTGAAATGTTCTTATTTCCCAGGTGTTACATTTCATGTAATTCTTGACATTTTCTCTTATAAGTTCACCATTTATACAGAAAGCCTGGTGATACCAAATTTTTAAAAAAAATTAATAACAATGCAAAAAAAAAAAAAAAAACACACCAGCACACAAAAGGAAAAAGAATCAAAAACCAAAAAAATTAAAATAAAATAAAATAAAAAGGAACAAAAAAAAAAAAAAAAAAAAGAAGGAGAAAACCATAATAAAAAAAAACTTGGAAATAAATCAAGATAGGCAAGCACAGCGGAAAACAAAAAACACTAGTATAAACAAACAAAATCACTGCCCAAGTGAACGAACAAACAAACGCATACAACAGAATAATTAGCATAAAGGTTTCAGAAGTGCAAATTCCAGTAGTACAAATGTAGTTGTACTCATTCATTGCACTGGGTATACATGTGCATGTACAGCTGTATGCTTATCTTCCTGTGAGTCATTCTTTTGTTGTATTAAATGGAGGACATATATAAAAAAAACAGCTGTTTTGTATTGTTGTTCCACTACAAGCTTTGTCGTTTTTAAAAAGAAGAATTATTTTATTTTCAGTGTTTGTTGGATTAAGAAAACAGAAACAAAACAATTGATTTTTTCCCACAAATAAAGTAAAAAAACGAAACAAATCAAACAAAAGTGACTGTGAGGGGGCTCTCTGCCTTAGATCTGCCACTGGATACTGTAAAATACTGTAGAACTATTGTACATTAAGTCACAAGAAATTGTTTTTAGGTTATTATAAGGATGCTCATGGTACATCTAAGTATAGCTGCACTGTTGAATTATTTTAGTGCATATGTTAGTGAAGGCTCGATTTCCAGCCGTTTTGTGAGCCTAATCTAATTGAGATATTTTACTGTTTCATTTTTGGACATAATGTACATGTATACTTTGTACTGGTGTACATGTAGATGTAGTGTATGCACAATGTATATAATATTGTAGAAGGTACATTCAGTTCAAACTTTTCTTCAAGAATAGAAAGGGACAGAACAATCCTTTAACTACATGTATCGATGCACTTTTTAATTATTTTAGTGCATTATGTAAGTGAGATATTTCGCTATTTCTTTTAGGATATAATGTACTTTTTTTCCTGGTGTAAATGTAGTGTAAGCATAGTGCACATGTATATACTGTTGTAGAAGGGTAGATTGGGTTCAAACTTTTCTTCAAGAAGAGAAGGGACAGAATAACCCCATAATTACTGATGCACTTTTAAATTATTTCAGTGCATATGTATGTAAGTGAGATATTTTGCTATTTCTTTTTAGATATAATGTATTTACTCGAGTGTAAATGTAGTGTGTGTATAGTATAGATTCGGTTCACCCTTTTCGTCAAGAAGAGAAGGAGGAGGATGACCCTATATGTAGGCCTTGTGCTTTAGTACTTTCTTATTTAATGTTTAAACATTGTTTGACATGGCATTGGATACAGCCATGGTTTAGTAATGGCATACATGCATGTCTTAATTAAACCCCTTTTCTATTTGCCATCTTATTGAACAGACATTTTTTCAGCCAAAAGAAACAAACAAACAAACAAACAAACAAACAAAATTAACTCCCTCGCTCCTAGAGTAGAAACTTAGCTCATCTCTGGGAGCCTAATATTCGTATTGTTAATAGTTCCCAAAATGAAATTAGGATTTTTCTTTTTTCAGTTTTGAGCTAAGACACTTGGTCCACTCCTTTTTTGAGTAGTTCATTAGTTTCAATAATTATTAGTTTAACATTTTATTACGATTATAGGAACTTGAATGTGTCATTTTTTAGCATCTTATGTTATTCAGTCATGAAACTTAGTAGTCAAAGTGTCAGCCACTTTCTTGCTCTCCCCCTGTGTCTCGCCGGCGCCCACAGCGGGTAGGGTGAGAAAGTGGCTGACACTTCAGTCCAGAAACGTAGCTAGGCAATACCCATGACCATTTTGACCATTGTGTTTCTTGAAGTGCCCTCAAAAGAGCTGTAGGCTTGGCGTGCATGATTAAAATATGTATTTTTGATAATCGGTTTAAAACAATAAAGTGCAGGTTTTGCAGTAATATTAAATTAATACAAGCGCGCACTTTTGCATCATTATAGATATAGAGACACAGTATCTCATATTGGGAACAGTTGTAACGTTTGCACTGTGTGCTAAATGCTGCTGTTTGGTAGTTTTGACAAACAACTGCAAACTAGAATTAAGTTAACTATTACTTTTGCTTTGGCACCAATGCACTCCATAATGCAAGCCGCTTTTTTGTTTGTCAGTTTATTTTCGTTGTTATAACAATTTCAAATTAACTTCTACACTGTATATGTAACCGGAAACATAGGTTAGAAGAGTTACATTTCGTTCAAACTATTGGTTTTAATTATTTTTTGACTACCAAAAAAAAAAAAGTTAGTTTGATCATTTATGTTTATTTTTATTAATGGCAATAACCAATAATAAATAGGTTACACATTGTACCCTATATGATTGTATTATTCGTAGTTAAAAACAACTTACGTGTATTTCAAGTGGTTGTAACCATTTAGACATTTTAGAATGGTTACTTTGCCAGCCTTGGCAGCTAGATACTGATTAGGAAAAGTTAGATACTGATTAGGAAACATTCTATTCTTAATTTGTCAATTTATAGACGTAGGTTGTGGACGCATTAATGAGTTAATATGTTTACATCAAATTATTCGTTACTTTTGCTGAAGTAAGGATTCAAAAGCATTTGTTAACTCTCAAATGGGACCGCAGCCATTGTTGTACGATAATTATGGCAATAAACCATTTTTTAATTTATCAGTTAATTTGTACTTTTGACAAGAAATTTGAAGGGGGGGGGGGGGGGGGGGGGGGGGGACTGCTGAGAAGGAGTCGGAAGTAGCCCCATATAATAATAACCTACATACATCTACTGACTCTTGGACTATGTGGTTAAATCCTGTGCCGTTGTAGAAAGGTGACCGTTATGAAAATCAAAGTGCCCTATGGGCTATCTCCTGTAAGTTCTTCCCATCATGCATTGCTGTCATATTATGTCTGAATATTGTTTTGGATGTTACAATTAGGCATTTAGAGTAAGGGTACGCGGTTTCTTGAGTTTAAATCCTCATTTGTTGTTACTGTTAGTGACGGGGAGTGTTCAGGAGTTATTTCGAGTATCACGAGGGACGATGTCATTTTAAAGCCGTTATCACGTCATTTTCAATCGAAATGGGGTAAACCGTACATGATGAACGCTTTTGGACCGTTTCGTGAGAATACCGTAAATGTCTTGAATTTCCGAATAGTGAGAATGATGCAAGAAAGCGTGAGAAAATTATGTTGTCAGACATGGTTGCTTTGTATGAATAATTGGCAAAGGACCGCACACGAAATGCTGCTGCTGTACGTAGGATCTAGAGAAGATCTAATTAGCCAAAAATGTGAACACAAATATAGTAAGCAAGGCTGCTACTACATCGACTTTCAGTTTGGGTTCCGTATCATGTCGTTGCCGCGTTAAGTGTTCTACGCAATATCAGCCTTGCTTACTTTATTTGCTTTGTATGGATATCTTGGGCGCATTCCATTTAGCCAAAACATCCGGAAATTTCGGTTGAAAGTCGAATGGAGCAGATAATTTCCGGAAAATCTGTTCGGAAATTGTGGACTACCTCCACTATTTTTTTCGTTTCGTTATCCGTATCATTTGAACGATACTTCCGTTTCCAGGCTCTCTTGAAGGACCTTCGCGCGGTTTTAGTTGTCTTTTCAATTAGGTACCTTAAGCAAGGTCGACGACAAGCCCTCAGGACGACGACCGGAAGTGAAAATGTCGCTTAGCGCGCTACGGCGCATGCTTCACTCGTCGTCCACATGAAGTTCAGAACGTGAAAACGCCATCTTTGCCGTCCTGGCCGAACGTCAAGAGAGCGTGAGTATAAATTTATGTATTTTCATCGTGCTTTGGAAGAAAGTTTATGTTTGGCTTTTGGAATGAAAAGTTAGATATTCTCTAGCCTCCCATCTTTGCACGATATTGCATCTTAGTGCGATTTTGAAATATAAAAATTTGCAAACAGTCAATATTTGGGCTTTGAGGGATTTGCATCTTGTCAGCAAAACATTTAACTTAAGAAGGTGAAATCGAGAACTTACAAAGCGATTTCCTTAATTCCGACCTATATGTAATCTTTGACATTTGTTTTAGGCCGTAAATTTTCATGCTATTAAGGTCATTTTAGAGTGAAATTTTCCGAAAAATTAGCTTATATTTTGATGTAAATATTTGCTCATGTAGTAGCAAAAACTCATCTTTATCCTAGAATACCGTCGTCATAACTCAAAAGAAGTAGGTCTTGGACCTCGTGAAAAGAAGACATGATAACATTATTGGACTGTTTCTCGATTTTCACGAAAAAAAGGTGAGCACTGTATCGTTACATGTCCTCGTCCACGTCCAAGCGCGCGCTTAACATTTTAGCTTTCCCACCGTGAACGACGTCCTCGGCCCATTCCTTCAGCAATTCTACTCGTCGTCGTCGTCCAACTCGTCGTCGTTGCTTAAGGTCTCTAATATGGCGTCTCGTCAACAATGTGGTTCTTGCTTATTCATCTCCGACACTATGGACCACAAAAACACCCCAGCACTTGTTTTACCGGAGGAATAGCAGAAATCAGTGGAATTTCGTGCTATAAATCGAGTGAACGAGCCTGGGTACCAGGATAATCTAATCGGTTGGTCGGTATATTTGGAAAATCGATTACCATTATGTAACGGTCACCCTAACCGGTTTTTTCCTACACTGGTAAGCACCCCTTATAAAGGGCTATTTTTACAAGTTTACATGCTGGTACTAGTACACAACTTCTTTTAAGACATTTCTTACTTCTGCTTTAGACATACAATATAGGTGGGTATTCTGACGGGTCATGTGGCTTGTGAAACAGATAAAATAAAATCAATTGAGACAAGGTTTAGCCTGCCAAAAATATGTTTTTTTTATTTCAGGCTTAAAGCCACAAAATAAAGGGGGAAGTTTTCATTGAACATGTGTATGGCTAGCTTTTCTTCAAAGGAAGGGGCGGCTGTACACTATACTGTCATTGAGTTAACAGACATCCTCACAGACACCTCGAGACCTCAATAAAACAGAAACAGTTCATAGAAATATACACACAACAGTTCATACAAATGATAAAGATATGGACACTCTGTTCTGTCCCTTTTGTGCCCTAATAAAGAAGTTTGATTGTACTTCAGTCTGGTTGAGATATCAGGGCCCGGTTGCATAAAGCAGCTTAAGTGTGATTTACTGCAATCGTTTCCTGCATTCCAAATGATTTTCTCGCTCTCTCTTTGTGTTTCCTGTACGCTCTTTGTTTTAGAAGAATGTATATTTTTAATGCTAGTATAGTATAGTATTTCATGAAGCCTCCATAACACCCATGCCTTTATATTTATTTTACACTTTATGTACATACACACTGACATACACGTTATTGTACTACCGCGATATAATTGTCATTCATGGACGTCAACAAACTTCTATAGAATATTATAAAAACGACCAACTGTCATGGATATCTTTTGTACCTTTTATCCGAATTGCCGATATGTCGATCATATGAATGTTTAGTACTAGTTTTTATCGTTTTGTTATAGCTAGTTTTGTTTGAAATGGAAAGAATTTTCCATACTTTTCAATGGTATATTAAAGTTCATTTAAAATATTATGTGATTTTATTGTATTTATTTTCCATCAGCACGCAAAAAATGTACTTAACAAAATCTCAGCCTATGGTATATTCGCCAAGTTCAGCCCCAATATTCTTCCCATAAAAAAGATTCTTATACTAGTATATATATATAAGTGTAGAACTGGATATTCGTAAAACAGTGCTCAATACATAAATGTAGAGCGAAGTATATGTTTATGGAGGAAAGAAACAAATAAACTACGCTTTCATCCCGACAAGCCTGTTTCGTGGTTGCCCACTCATCAGGGGATTCTCATCAGGGAATCCCCTGATGAGTGGGCAACCACGAAACAGGCTTGTCGGGATGAAAGCGTAGTTTATTTGTTTCTTTCCTCCATAAACATATATATATATATATAAATAAAGTGTACTCGTTACTGCGCCTTCGGTCGAGTTATCCATGATAACGCGCAAGAAAATCCTCCGAAACGCAGAGAATGGTTGCAGAAAATCCCACAGCCGGGCCCTTGACCTTTACATAAGAATTTCATAAAATTTGGTTTCATTCAAGTACATGTACCAGTCCATCCAAATACTCTTTAATTACTGCTACATAAAAACCCTGATTTCCTACAGATATGGAAATATGCTTCTAAATTTCCTCTCATACATGAGATGAGCACAATTTTTCTACATTAAAATCAACCACTTTACCAAGTTAGAATCCTCATAGTATGCAACTTCTCACAAAGTTTCACATTAAAATGATAGCAATACATGTATATTGACTGATGATTATTTACATTTATTTAGTTTGCATTTCTTAATATAAACGAGACGTTTATAAATACTGTCAGGAACAGTACAGGGCATTAACATATACTAACAACTAACAGCGGTTCACGTCCCTCATAGCCTCCTACGCAGACGTCCTTAGACGTCCCACGTTCGTGGGGGAGGAAAGATTGCGTGACGAGCCCTAACTGGACGTCTGCGTAGGAGGTTACGTCGCTCACCGAATCTGTTTCACTGCAAGGGCCAGTTTCATCGCTGTTTTGATTACGAAACATTTCGTCCGAATTTCACAATAAATATTTACATTCAGTAATAACACTGTTGTTTTGTATAGTCATTTACTCTCTCAAACCAGTATGCAGCTATAAAAGTGGCCTATAAATATTGAAAACACCGATCGCCAATCATGTAAGGGAATTGGTCATAACAAGTATACTTGACGAGGACCCACCCTGTGTAGGGGTAGGGGGATTACACAAGATACCACCTATCTGATGACTGTAATGGACACAATTTTTTGGCCTTAAAGTTAGAGATGAGAGCTTAATATTCTGTGTGCATGAAGCTTGCATTGCTAGTAAAATGGCACGTACAGGAAGATTTTTATCTTTCTCCCAGTTTCTACTCCTGATAGAATGGGGGCTATACCAACAAGACACCATCTTTTTAGGCGCCGGGGAGAGGGGGTACATAAAGAGACCACCAGTTTTTTTGTAAAATGGTGGGTCCTGTTCGAGTACAATATTTTGCACACTTACTCTTCCGGCGGTGCGTTCTCGAGTAATTAACAGAATTACATGAAACAATCGTCCATTTTGTGGTAATGGAACCTATTCCCAAATCCTTGGCAATAATTGGATAGCTTCACATTTTGTTTGCGTATGACATGTTAGAGAAAAGGCTGCTGGATCATTCGTTGATAAGAGTAGTTCACAAGCGGGTTGAAAGTTGTCAAAGTTGACCGAACATAAATCGTGTACACAGGCAAAATGCGTCCGCTTCTTTCCTTAATCCTTTCCCTTAAACAAATCACATATAGGTATTCTCACTTTCTGATCCCAGTGCTTGTAGCTCGAAAAAAAAAACAGGTAACATGCCACTGTAAAGTGCTTCATCTCCTCGAATCCCTCTTGTTCGCTATGACACTCCTAATACGACCGTTTTGATTGCGCGCAAAATGGAGATCGACACTTTCTGATCCGGCCGCCAAATTCGAACTTTCCGGCTCGAAAAATATGGGATGCAAAGGATTCTATACTCACTAAAACTCGCATATTCGGATCGAGGGAGTCCCCATTTATCATTTTGGGAAGAAACATTTTTCACTTCACAAGACAACCACACAAACACAATGTCTGGTGTTCAGATTTAATCTTTGATAACAAATACTTATCATGAATATAACATATGTTCTTTTATTTTCCTCTAAAAACGCGTTTTGTACTAATACCTAAACTTAAAAACTCAGAATTTTAATAACCCAAACCTATATTTCACAATTACATTTCATATTTTCCTTTCGTTTGAAAATATCTATTTTAGTTATAGACTTTATAGGAATTCGCGCATTTAATTAAAATCGACGTGTTTATTGACCTTCATTGAGATAAGCGGTTTAAGGTTGAAAGAATGTCTCAAGAATGTCTAAGCTGAGAGCGCCAGAACTTTCGTTCATTCAGGCCAGTGATTTCTGGCGCGGACTCGACTGTCTGTGAGTATCTTTCTTTCAATATTTAATTCAACTCAAAGCACAAATTCTCCTTACTGGTTCCCATACATTTCGTATAAGACAAATCAGGAGAAATTGTTAAAGGATCAAGAGAACTCATCTTGGGTGATCATTATCGTAATTCTTATCACCTCTGTACCTAATAGTACATTGATACTACAAGGAGAAATTTGGTACTGATCACTACTGGCGCTTAAAAGGTTAATTCAAAATGCACATATCGTAAACTACAAAGCAAAAAGTCACAGGTTTTAAATTAACTTAAAAAACATAGACATTTTCATGCTCCTCATATTTAACATTAAAGCTTTCTGAGCTTTTCAAACCCTTCCCAAACTCTTTTAAAAGCCTTCCCTTTCTCAATACTTCTCAGACCTCTACAAACTAAAATATCGCCACATAAATTGCTCTCTTCTAACGTTCCTTAAAATCTCAGTTAACTAAATCAAGCTATGAATATATCGCTTCATCACGCCACAAGCCTGCGCTCGCTAAACCCCTTGCAAAAAAATTTGCTACTCGACTCTCATGTCCAATAAAGTCTATTAATAGTATCTAACAAAAATGCAGCTAACAAAGAATGTACCCATGGATCGACAAAGAATGCAGGTTAGACGACATAATACTCCTGTAAGTTAAACATTAACTTACAGGAGATAAAAATGGCTGTTTGAGAGAGGTGGTCGTTAATAGCAGTTTGACTGTAGTTGTATGCATCACAAAACTAACCTGCGTGGACTTTTACAGAGAGAGGGGGGGGGGGGGAGGGGGGTTGAGTGAGACCAGGGGCGTACCCACGGGGAGGGGGGGGGGGGGGTCCACGGTCCGCGGAAAACCCTTCTCTCCGCTGATGAATGAAAATTGAGAATAGAATCCTTACGAACAGATCGAGAATGAAGCGGGCTATTTTAATGTGAAAACGAGAAACGGGAAGTCGGTGCCATTTTACACTTAACTTTGCAAAAGGACTGGGTACACCCCTAAAGAGAAATAAATACATCTAATTCTTCAGTATCCCTTCAGTACAGTCCACAGCATGACTATACTTCATCAAGGCGGCTGAACGATCAGTCTCCTACTGAATGTCAGTGCTTGTAGACAACAGCTCTCCGCTCGCAGTCAACGGCAGCTGGATTACCATATTGCCGGTCATTTTCGCAAATTTTGAAAGGCGTTATTTCACGACAGTAAATTTTCGTGATTTAACAAAATTTTACTGTCGCCAAAATTTTCTGTTGAAAAGATACTACAAATTCAAAGACATTCCACCGTTAACCCGTCTTCTTTCCTGAAAGAATAATTGTTATGCACAAACACGATCAGATTTGCATGCATTTTTTTATTTCCCATATAAGTGCACTTGTAAACTACAATCGTTTGCAAAATACCTTCGACCACCCTATATTTTAATTGACTTTTTAACAATTTTCAGTCTACATTGTTGATGTTCGCTTCCCCCGGGCCCCCTATATCAATGTTGGATCTAAACTTTGGAACCCAAATCAATCTTCATGCGGTTGGCAAGCCCCCGGTATCTCCAATCACCACCCAACATTGATATAGGGGGTGGGAAGGGGGGAGGGGGTTAATGCACTACAAAATTAATCCAAATTTAGTCAAGTGGTCGAAGGTTTTTGATAACGATTGTCCGAAGTATTTTTCTTAACACAAGCTTTTAAGTAGCGAACACGGTATTTCACACTATGTTATAGGTCTAAACTAAAACATACAACAATCGTCGAGTGCGAAAGTGTATGATAGTGTAGGTAAATACGTCAAAAATAGTACAATCTAGCTAGATAATGATGCCATTTCAAGAAACATAACAAAAGAAACATTTTCGGATTTTAGCGAACGAGTGCTGAATACGCTCAAAGAGACTGATATATCGTATATAAACTCTTTAATCGATAGTTTTCCTAAAAGAATCGATGCTATTATAACAAGAAAAGGTGGACGTACAAAGTATTAAAGCAAAATAAACGAATATTTTTGTACACGGCAAAACATGTCTTTGGGGGGAGGGCTGGTGTGTTTGTGTCCTTCTCACGATTCTCATGCACGGTGCTCGGTGATTATTGTTATTTCTCACGATTACTTTTGCATATGACTGCATGTTAACTCTCCTTAGAGAGAAATAATAAGGATAATCATGTTAGGAATCCCAAAGTTAATTTTTGGACGGTAAATAAACTACATTTCAACGGTTCTCGCTTTTTGGTGACATAAAAAGATTCAGTGACATATATTCTTTGTTTCGTCGTCACGCTGAGAATCGTCAATTATGTACAGCTATGGCAAATTACAAACAGTAATTAGCTTAGATAATGTTTGTCTTTAGTAGTATATTATGTAATAATACCATGAAATGCTAAATGTTTAACGTGGATGGAGCTATTTGAGTTTATAGGCGAGCATCGTGGAATTATAGTAGCGTGACACGGCGTGACATTTAGCTGCTGGAGCTCTTGTTGCTCAATATGAATTCTGCGAAGCAGCGTTTACATGGCCGTAATTCTTTGCGTTCACTTTCGTTCACTTGATATGTGAACTGGAAAGCTCGCCAGCGTACTGCCATCATCTGGGTATTCGTGGTGTCTATGGTACCTCCTCTGACAAGAGTAATAGTTTGTCAAAGACAACATCCTTGTTTTGGAAATTCTTTGGTGTTACACAGGGATCCCACAAATGAGATAAAAGTTAAATACTTGGTTGAATTCGCTTGATATTGATTATTTTTCAATTAATTATATGTCTGTGTTGCTTTAAAAAAAAATAATTTCAAAATCATTACCGAATAAGAACGATTATTGTACACTTCGGTATATTACCTGGGGTTAATGTTAAAAAATGACGTCATTTCACATAAAATGCCGAATATTTCATGTCTATAGGAATATAGCTAAAAAAAAATTTTGTCAATACTGTCAACATAGCCTATCAATACATATATGTTTGTAACGTCTTCTTATAAACAACGCTTTGCGAATTCTCTCTGAGACAATCGTTTGCAAAATACCTTCGACCACCCTATATTTTAATTGACTTTTTAACAATTTTCAGTCTACATTGCTGATGTTCGCTTCCCCCGGGCCCCCTATATCAATGTTGGATCTAAACTTTGGAACCCAAATCAATCTTCATGCGGTTGGCAAGCCCCCGGTATCTCCAATCACCACCCAACATTGATATAGGGGGTGGGAAGGGGGGAGGGGGTTAATGCACTACAAAATTAATCCAAATTTAGTCAAGTGGTCGAAGGTTTTTGATAACGATTGTCCGAAGTATTTTTCTTAACACAAGCTTTTAAGTAGCGAACACGGTATTTCACACTATGTTATAGGTCTAAACTAAAACATACAACAATCGTCGAGTGCGAAAGTGTATGATAGTGTAGGTAAATACGTCAAAAATAGTACAATCTAGCTAGATAATGATGCCATTTCAAGAAACATAACAAAAGAAACATTTTCGGATTTTAGCGAACGAGTGCTGAATACGCTCAAAGAGACTGATATATCGTATATAAACTCTTTAATCGATAGTTTTCCTAAAAGAATCGATGCTATTATAACAAGAAAAGGTGGACGTACAAAGTATTAAAGCAAAATAAACGAATATTTTTGTACACGGCAAAACATGTCTTTGGGGGGAGGGCTGGTGTGTTTGTGTCCTTCTCACGATTCTCATGCACGGTGCTCGGTGATTATTGTTAATTTCTCACGATTACTTTTGCATATGACTGCATGTTAACTCTCCTTAGAGAGAAATAATAAGGATAATCATGTTAGGAATCCCAAAGTTAATTTTTGGACGGTAAATAAACTACATTTCAACGGTTCTCGCTTTTTGGTGACATAAAAAGATTCAGTGACATATATTCTTTGTTTCGTCGTCACGCTGAGAATCGTCAATTATGTACAGCTATGGCAAATTACAAACAGTAATTAGCTTAGATAATGTTTGTCTTTAGTAGTATATTATGTAATAATACCATGAAATGCTAAATGTTTAACGTGGATGGAGCTATTTGAGTTTATAGGCGAGCATCGTGGAATTATAGTAGCGTGACACGGCGTGACATTTAGCTGCTGGAGCTCTTGTTGCTCAATATGAATTCTGCGAAGCAGCGTTTACATGGCCGTAATTCTTTGCGTTCACTTTCGTTCACTTGATACGTGAACTGGAAAGCTCGCCAGCGTACTGCCATCATCTGGGTATTCGTGGTGTCTATGGTACCTCCTCTGACAAGAGTAATAGTTTGTCAAAGACAACATCCTTGTTTTGGAAATTCTTTGGTGTTACACAGGGATCCCACAAATGAGATAAAAGTTAAATACTTGGTTGAATTCGCTTGATATTGATTATTTTTCAATTAATTATATGTCTGTGTTGCTTTAAAAAAAAATAATTTCAAAATCATTACCGAATAAGAACGATTATTGTACACTTCGGTATATTACCTGGGGTTAATGTTAAAAAATGACGTCATTTCACATAAAATGCCGAATATTTCATGTCTATAGGAATATAGCTAAAAAAAAATTTTGTCAATACTGTCAACATAGCCTATCAATACATATATGTTTGTAACGTCTTCTTATAAACAACGCTTTGCGAATTCTCTCTGAGACAATCGTTTGCAAAATACCTTCGACCACCCTATATTTTAATTGACTTTTTAACAATTTTCAGTCTACATTGCTGATGTTCGCTTCCCCCGGGCCCCCTATATCAATGTTGGATCTAAACTTTGGAACCCAAATCAATCTTCATGCGGTTGGCAAGCCCCCGGTATCTCCAATCACCACCCAACATTGATATAGGGGGTGGGAAGGGGGGAGGGGGTTAATGCACTACAAAATTAATCCAAATTTAGTCAAGTGGTCGAAGGTTTTTGATAACGATTGTAGCATAATACTACACAAATAACAAAAACGTAAGGATAATGGCTTTCCTGGGAAGTAAAACTACAAAACTTTAAAAGTAGTGGTATTGACCATTATAACAGCATATTAAGAATCGTTGAGAATGATCTACTGCATTGAAATGCCTACCAAAATTATATATCACAAAACTATACTCTAACAAAAAATAGGGACATTCATGGTCCCGTTTCGTTTCAACCTAGTTTATATAAAAAAAAAACGGATTTGCGGCATTAAAACCGGTATACATAGTTCAAGGCAAAAAGTAGAAAAATTGGGAACGACGATCTCGTTACTAGACTTGCTCCAAGTCACTTTTTTTTTTTTTTTTCTCGGCAACGATGGGGTTGTTCTGGTGCTCCAGGACGAAAGATTCGGATTTCACGTTAGTGGGATAGAGGGAAACCCGCCATCTTGCTTTTGGAGTCCCCTTGCATCCTCCCTAACCACTGGATTGAAAAGCGAAGCGAAACGAGCGATTCAGTTAGAGCAAGTCTATCTTGTTCTCAATAACTATCATTAAGTAGCTACCTATTAAAACAAGCAAGCACTATTAGTACTTAATTTACTTGCTATGACTATACCTATACAAAGCAGAAACTTCAAAATGCTAATTGTCTTTCTAGCTTTCTTCATGGACTTTATGATATTGTAATAGTTGAGGCGGAGTTGGTTATTTTGATGGTATTGTCTGCAGTCCATCTCTTGAAAACCCTTTATTTCCCAACATTTCTTTGCTCAGTAGAAACCAAGGGAGTGATTTACAAGGAAGATAATCGTATTGAGCATAATATTGTCAGGATGAACAACTAGGTTATATTAAAGGGGCAATGTTACGGACTTTTAGAGCAATTACTCTGACCAATCACAACAGACGCAGGCAATCCAATGAACCAATCACAAGAAAGCAAATACATATGACCGGCCTTCAAGCGCGGGAAAACGAGTGCGAGCAAGTCACGATTGGTTTTAGATTTGCTTCTGATTGGTTGAGAAAATGTCGCGAGAATTTTTTGGCCAATCAAAAAGCGTAGCAAAGCAAAACAAAAGCAATCGCAAAATTACTTTTGATACTAAATTGGAAACCGCTCTGGTATCACTGTAAAACCAAAAAATATAGAAAAATATAGAAACAAAAAAAAAAAAAAAAATGATTAGGATGTGTTAACAATTAGATACAATAAAGCTGTTATTAATTGTCTTTGGCTGCGAATGGCCAGGATGGAAATGAGTTACAGCTTGAAAGAATTGGCCAATTTTACAAGTTCTTCTCCGGGTCTTGGAATTGTTCTCCCTTCAATAAATATATCGCAGGGTATCCTAAGAACGTTTCGTGTATGACAGAAGGAACTTACTATAGTAAATCGTTTCTTAAAGTTTTGACCAAGAACATCAGGATCACCGAGACAGTGCCCCTTTAAAGGAAATATCAATGTTAATTAATAGCTGGTAATATTTGACCAGTGCGTGAACAGCCTATTTTAGGACCGTGTATTTCTTTAGCTTGTGCCTCGTACCATTACTATTGTACTGCTGGGGAGGCTCGGAGACCGGACGCGAGAAAGCTACAGAAATCGAGCCTAGTGAACAGCCTATTATAGGACAGTGCTTTTCCTTAACTTGTACCTCGTACCATTACTATTGTACTGCCATGTTTGATCCACCTAGGAATAATGATTTTCAGGCTTGTCTTGATCTAGTGAAAATGCTTAAAGCATTATTTCCTTGAAGTTGAGGTTTCATGCATATATTTCAGGAGACTGATAGGCTCCTGGGGCCGGATTCACGAAGCCCTCCTAAGTTAAGACATATCCTAAGTATTGTTTCTTAACAATAGCCTATTGTTGGAATGACAATAGACTATTGTTAGGAAACAATACTTAGGATATGTCTTAACTTAGGAGGGTTTCGTGAATCCGGCCCCTGATATGTATAGAACCAAGAGAAGAAGAAGAGGCCAGATTCCCGTGCCTCATGATAATTCTTTAAAATCTATTATTAGTTTGCGCCCATGCCGTGAATGTTTTTCTTAGTCTTGTTTCCCATGGTATAAAGGTCAACAAATCTCCCAATAGGCCATTTGCACGATGACGTCATTTGACTACTACTACCAGAATTCATTTCGTTTTTCCTTTCTTATTTAAATTTTGTAATCCCAGTGCGGTTTAAATAACAATAGCCATAATTTGCACTACAAAACAAAAAACTGAAGGATTCTGGTAGTAGTAGTCAAATGACGTCATCGTGCAAATGGCCTATTCTTAAATTACACGACATCATTTACATTGACCAATTAAGTACCATCCTTAATACGGAACTAATAATATATTTTAAATAATTTCCATTCGAAGAGGGCTATGTACGGGGAATCTGTTCTCTTATATAATTTTCTCTTGATAGAAAACATGACGCTTTTTGGAATGGTAGGGCCTTTCTGGAATAGGAATATGCTTGAAATACCTTATCAGTTAGTTTACTACAGGCACCCTCACAGTATTTAGTACATCATCAAGGGTAATCAGGACAACATAAACAGAAATTCAAAGGTTGATATTTAAAAAGAGCTATAAAAATTGTTCATAAATTAAAATGCGTTTTGGGAATTTGATTTTTTTCTCCACAAACCCGACGTATGAATTTACAGATGTAACAGAGTAGAATTGTAAAATGTAAAGACGTCTTTTACCATTCTTTGGAGTTTGATTCTCAAACGCACTTTTGGCCAGACATTTTTGGTAATTTCTGGGTTGCCGGATTACAGATTTCATATATGAGAAATCACGTTTAGTAACAGCATGTCGGGAAAAGTTACATTTCTCCCATTTTCGGGTGTTTCTTTTAACATCCTTGACATAATATGTTATATACTAAACGAAGAACAAAAATAACAGTGTTTATAGCTTTAGTTTGCATTTTCATTCAGACCTTTGCAATTCCCGCCGTGTTGTTTGATTAACCATGAAGCAGTTTACTAAATTCCTTGAAGGGATCTAGTTATTGTTAGAATGCAATTCCAATGAAATAAGCAAAAAAAAAAAAAAAATGATATGGCTAGCAATGGGAGAAAGAAGCCAAATGTTTAATATCATTGGAAAAAAAAAATAATTAACTGGGGTTGCGTTTCTTTTTTGGAGGGGGAAATCCGAATTCGGATTCTTGAATCCAAAAAGGATTTTGCGTTTTTTTTTTTTTTTAATAAAATCCAAAAACAGATCATGAATCCGTTGAATCCATACTTCGGTGAGATTTTTTCAGATCAAATCTCAATCCGGATTTTTAGTTTCGTGATCTGAGCGTATTTTTTTTTTTTGGTAATGAATTCGAAAAAAAGTACATCTGACAAGCGGTCTATCGTGCAAATTTACTCGTTCCGTTCGCTGTTTTGTTTCTTTCACGATTACTTATCATGCGCAATTCAGGTAAGATTTTATTGCGTATATTTTGAAAACTAGTATTTGTCGAGCAGACTGTTAAACACAAGCGAGTCACAATAGGGTCATTTGCACAGCAACGGTTTTTTTTTTACGTTAAATGATCCGTTTTAGGATCTTTCGTTTTTTGGTCATGAAAAATCGATATGATCTGAGATCACAAATCCAATTCTCCCCCCCCCCCCCCCCCCCCTCCTAAAAAAAGCAAAAAAAAAAAACGCAGCCTGGGAGTGATGTACAGATCAAAAGGCTCCAAAACGCTCAATTTTCTTCCTACTATTATTTTGTTTTCATTCCTACTCAAGAAAAGATAAAAAAAAAAAAAAAAAATCGCACGCGTATAATGTATGTATGCACCCTATGCACCCTAGAAAGAGTCTTCCTTTTCAAAGGTGTCATCTTCCTGCACGTAAGCGTTCCTTCGGCTCATTGGGTCGTCTTGTGTTGCGTACAAATCTCCGACCTTGTTCCGGTTCCCTAATCGTCGTGCAATACGGTACTTGACAGATAACACAACCAGGGCTACGACTGCAATCAAACCAAATCCACCAGCGGCTGCCACACTACCAACGAGAACGGCTTGTTTGCTTTGACCTGCTTCTAGAACAATCAAAAAAGCTAAGTTAAACTCAGTTTCTTTAGAAGAATCGTCGAGAAACAAGGGCAGGATGAACAAAAAAGGGCGAAGGGGAATTTCATGTTTAGATCAGAGTACATACATGTTCAACATAAAGAAAGTGTAGTCAAATCCAAATATCTCTAATTTTCGCGAACTAACACAGGCATAGTGTAAGTGTCAGACACCGCTTAGCTTCACTAGCATAAAATGACCAAGACTACATTGCTTTCCCCCATACAATCTTTGAGAACGTTTTATGTCTATATATTCATTGGTCGCGAATTAGCACTGACAATGGTTTGGCATTTATACTGAACATTATACCGAAAAGTAACAAGGAATAGACTGGCATCCCAGCCGGAGTCATTTATAGAACTAATACTAGCAGTAATCACAGATTATGGAGCGCGTTCGAAGGAATTTCCGGCGGAAATGAGCCCTTGAAAGAAACCAATAGGGGCGGCCATTTGGAAGACCGTCTACCAAAAAATCTCAAATTTTACTGCACATAAACCACAGAACAACCAACCCGAAGTAAGGATTGCGTTCTTCGAACGCGACTACTATTACACAGGAAGGTTACATGCAATGGACAGCATATTAGATAAAGCCCTAGCCTCGCCACGCAACACTCAGGGAGGCCCGTTGTCGGTGACGATACAAATGAAAGCTGCGTTGGAGCCAACGTCTAATGGGGATGACTTGACCCAATGAGTCACCTATGCCGTATAACCAGGTATTATGTCTGTATTTACCTCCTGCATTTTTTGGTTTTTCTTTGATGAGTATTGGACCTCCTGTAAGAATTGTTTTACTTGTGCTTTCTTCGTGCACCAACTCATCATCCGTCAAGCCTCTTCTCTTTCTCTTTTTGCTGCTTAAGCAACTCTTGCTGCACCTGGAAATTTTGACGGTTGTTATTTTAGTTCGTAGTTAGAATTATGCTCGTATTAAGGATACACAGCTTTACCAAGCTGCAAAAGGATTCCTCAGCAATGCTCACTGACTCGTCCCCAGTCGTTTCTCTTGGCAAGACGCGCGCGACGCGCGCTGGGGAGAGACACTGCCAAAACGAGGAGCGAGAGAGGACGTGTCAGCATTACATTAACGTGTTTCGCCTCGTGTCCATTGCTTAAATTGTGGCCTGCAATATTGTGCATAATGTCGTGTAAGTAGAAACCGATTCTTCTTTGAAAGCATAATTGAAGCATTGTAGGAGCGAAAGCACGCTGAAATTCATTATGCATAATGGGGAAGCGTGTGAAGTGATAGCGCTATCGCAGGTTACATATTTTGTGCTTCTGATCCCTTTAGTTTGAGAAAACTGCTATCAACTTCAAGTTATATAACCGCATAACAGAAACATGAGGGGAGATGGTAGAAGACCTGATCTGTTCAATTACAGTTCTGTTGCAACGCATCAGTGATAAGCTAACCTGGATTTCGGAGAGTATCGGTGACAGGCCAACAGTTCGCAATGGAAGTACACCGTGTCGTAGTCGTTGAAGAATCTGAACGTTTTTATCTTAAACTGTTGAAAATTTCGGGTCGGATCGTAGCCGTAATCCAGCGTTGTATCTCGTGGACATCTATTGAAGAAATGGTAATTGTCAGTTAACTGTAAGTTAATGCGTGATACATGCACTGTTTTTTCTTTTTCTTGACTTTGAAAATGTTACTTTTTGTTGAAATCAGGATTGAAAAAAAAAAAGAAAACGAGAAGAAACAGTGTGTCGATCGTTCGATCAGTAAAATTGACGTAGACATTTCTTCCCGAAGCAGTCGAGACAACAAGTAATGTCCGACAAACAAACAAAAATAATAAATAACAAAACAAAAACAAAATGAATTCAAAACAAAAAACAACATCAAAGGACCCATTGGCATCTCAGGGATAAAATAAACATGGTTGGAAAGCCATACAAGTAAATGTATTGACTGCAACCAATTTAATCGCTGTTAGAGATGAAGGAGTTTGATTTGTGCCAACAAAAATTAATGATTAAAGAAAAAGGGGGGACTTTGGACTTTGGACTTTAGATTGCTTACTGAAGTTTTTAATTCATTCATTATAAAATCTCGAAGATCGCGTCATTGTTATTCCTGGAATGAAACTGGACAAATAAAACAGAAACAAAACAAAACAAAATTAAGTAATGGTCCTAGTGAGAACTAGGCAACCTAACGGCAAGGAATGCAAAAAGATTTTAATTGTAATAGTGTTAAAAACCGTCCACATCATTGGCTAAAACATGAAAATCTACCATCACTTAACCAGGTAGTGAATTTATTTCTCTCTAGTTTACTTATTGATTCTCTTTTAGTGAAAATTATTCTGATTTTTAATGCAACCAAAATTCTATGTGGGAAACGTGTTACATTAGAAGCCTTTCTTGGCCATTGTTTTGGAGTTTCACGATATCGATTGGATGAAATCTTGTTGCACAAAAGAAACATCACTCTTCTAAATAAACTTCCAGTACATTTTATTTAAAGGAAAAACATGTTGTCCATAGGTTGATGTATTCTAAGTAGACAAAAAAAAACTGAACAATCTTATGTGGGGAAAGCGAAATGCCGCGGAACAATAGAGCATTGCTTAGTCTTTACACGCACTGTTAAACTAACAAAGAAATTTCTGCCGTATTAACTCTTGAAACGCTTTCGAATTGTTTATTAAAAATAATATGGGAAGAATTTTCTTTGTACCAATTTTAAATAACTAGTAGCTAATGTACAGTGTATGTTAGACAATAATGCACAAACCAACGTTTTTCACCTTGATTGGCCTAAGGCGGGACTCAACCTAAATTTGAATGAAATTTTAAGGGGTTTAAAGAAGGGATAAAAGAAAGAAAATGATTTTTGAAACGCCAACATACAGTCGATACCCACGCAAGAGCACCCCAGGTTGCTAGTGGACTAAATTGGTGTCCGTCTATTAATTATTAACTAGAAAATCTAATTTTTTTAAAAAAAAAAAAACTTCACTTAATCTTCAATATTCCTTATTTTTCTTATTGTTACAAATCCTTTGAGAAAAAAACTATTTCCTCCCTAACATACATACAAATCACCCAAAAATTTATAAAACACCCCATAACATAGATTCGTGGGATGAGCATAGAGTATTTGGATTGCTTGTAACATGAAAGAGATATTCCATGTCAAATGGCGGGAAAATGGCGTTTAGGTTAAGTCCTGCCTTACAACGGAACAGTAGTTTTATGGAACTCTGAGTGCATACATCTTGTTTTATTGCCACACAAGTCACAATAGAACTTGTCCTTGCATTTAATGAGTATCATACCTACCCATTCTGTATAATGTTGTACTGTGGCCAGGAATAAAAATTCCCATATTTGGTGGCCTTACAGTTTTCAGCCATTATCACCAGGTCAGCACTGGACTCCACGCTGTACTTTACGTACACGTAGTCGTTCAGAGGCACAGATATGGGGTAGTCCTTTTCAGTGTAGGCGGTGGCAAATGATGCGCTCTTGTAGAAGTCCATTCTGAAGGTGAAATTCCCATATCCCACTAAAGTTAAAGGAGAAGCAAGGAAAACACTGTTATGGAAAAGACATTTTGGCGTAACAAGTCTACATGGACTCGTAACATTGAGTACGTGCATATAAATTTGTCCGTATGCCAATTGTTTGACAATCCAGATGACCCTATTTTCTGACGACGGGCTACCACTCAGGAGGTCAGTTATTGAATCTCTGTGCGATGACCAATCTTCTTTAAATATAAATATGTATCCTGTGCAGCGTTAATTATAGTTACGTGAAAAAGTGTTACGTTTAATGCTGGAAAAAGTCTTAAAAATGATTTAAGTGACCAATCTTCTTTATCAACTCTGGTACCAATTTTTAGTTTTTGTCTACTTATGCAACCGGCCCAAGATGTCCTTTCCGACTGCCTCTCGTCGTTAATTCCGAAATATTGCTTAGGCTCCGTCCACACGTATCCGGATATTTTTGAATCCGCAACTTTTTTGTTACAGATTAGGAAATATTCGCGTCCACACGTAGCGTATTCGAATCGTATTTGCCCGAATTCGCCGGATACGTGTGGACGGAAGGCCAATCCGCAACAAAAAAGTTGCGGATTCAAAAATATCCGGATACGTGTGGACGGGGCCTTATATTATAATTTTCTTCTTTTGTCTTGTTGTCTCGATGGCAGATAAACAGTAAGCGATGCAGATATTTTTCAATGTTGAAAGGACACCTGATACCTTAATGTTGAATACATAATATTGAGGTCCTTTTATTCCAGGAATACCTTCTTTTCCAAAGAAAACGTTTCGAGGTCTGAAGCTGAGGCTAAGCATCTTCTTTCTGGAATAGCTGCAGTAAAATGGTAGATTGAAGTCGTGCGTTCGAGTGATGACATTGTCAATGATCACCACATCTACTTTGATTTCATTCCAGAAGAATAAAGCATCTTTTGTTTCGTTCACCAATGTTCCGCAGCCACTTAAGGGGGTGTCGAGTAGAAAGTGCGTGGAATTCTGTGTGGCTCTGCATAAGGAAATCGGAATTTAATAACTATAATAGTACCAAAACTCCCTGGATGAGTTTCGGTTTCACATCGGTTTACTCTCACGTATTTTTCATTTGTTAGGTTTCAAAAGCAATTTCACCTGCCCAAAAATAGCAGTCACCGATCCAGATAAGAGCATCAACCGTAGTGCAACTAATTCGTACGAAAATAGTATATAAAATTAATTTGAACAGAACAAAACGTCAACGATCCAGAGTCACACTTTTCTGTAATTTTCAGAACCTCACTTCTCTACAGAGGAGTAAACAAGTCTTAGAATGAAACTTTTGTTCACAATTAACTTTACCAATACTGAAGATAGGTGTTACACTGGGATCGCGCATGGATTTTACCTGCATGAAGAATAGCGTAGGTGTAGTTTGCTGACCTCCATAAAGGGGAATGTCTGCTTGTCTAAAGACACCGTCATATTGTTCCCACCGCATTTCACAGTCACTCCAGGTTCTGAAATGAACAAAGGATTCGCAAAACTCAATAGAATTCGGCCGACTGGAATTGTTTTATTTTCATGGTGCTAGGTAACGTAGTTTGTTGGCCAATCTTGCACCTCTAGTAAAAAAAAAAAATCGAAATTTTATATACGATGAAGGTGATACCTTGGTATTGCAGTGCGCATCAATACTGCGTATAGTGTGTATAATTTATCCGCGCGTCATTAGCGCGCGGATAGTCCAAACCAAGAGGATTTCCTTCGAGGATAAGTTGGCTAAATTAAAAAGAGATTGTTTTCTCCTAAACGGGCACGGTAACCTATCAAAGCATCCTTTTTGAGTTAAAAGAGTTTTTCTTCAGGAAAAAATGTTTTCACTAAAAACACATACACACCCATTACTCATGGACATAAAATTATGACCTTGAGATCATGCACGCAAGGACCGTTTTGCAATAATTATGGAAAGTTTCAAATGAATCGTTTGTCAACTTTTATTTCTGAGGAGTCAACCTTAAAAGAACGTAGAGCGAATAGTCGAGACCAATAGTCAAGATGTAAATATAACTCAAAGGTGACTATTAGCAAATTAAATTCCGTTACTTACCAGTGCACGTCAAATTGTTGGCGGCCATTGTTGTCCCTTTAGGACAACCACAATAAAATGATCCAGGAATATTGTAGCAATGATGACTACAGCCACCGTTGTTGGTGGAGCACTCGTTAATGTCTAGGACAAATATTGACAACTGGTTGGTTAACATGGCTATCCTAGTTACAGCCTTTTAAAGTTGCAGTCACTAAAGCACAGCGTTTACTTATAACATAATAGGATAGTGCCACCTCATGCACATAGTTATCACTTTGGTACATATATATATATAGTAACTAAAATATGCAAGTTTGCATTACTTACGTTCACTGTAGACTGTTACATATACCTACTGCTAAAATTTAAGAACGTGACAGTAGACCGATCACCATAACCCAATTTTTTTAATAGCCAATCGAAACGCGCAGTCTTGGTAAAAATGGCATCAGGAAAATTCGCTTTTCCATCGATATTTAGCTCCAACGAAGTGGAGCTAAACATCTCTACCCCCCAAAAAAAGAAACAACAACAAGAAACAAACAAACTCCGACAACATGTAAAAAGCACACTATTAAAGCTGTGTTTGATTTTAGTTCCAAGTTATGACCTTATTTTTCCCATACAAACTCTTTTATTTCAAACGTTGTGTAACTCGCACAGACATATCGCGAGCTTTTGTTACCCGTGGTCTTGTCTAAAATAATTTTACGTCAGCATGCATCTCACCTAAGCATGATTTTCCATCTGAAGCCAGTCGATATCCACTCACACATGAACAGCTGTAGCTGCCTGGACTGTTTGAACAGATTTGAGCACAGTCCGCTGGCACATGCAATTTAAAGTCCAAAGGAGTCGGCAATGCATACGAACTGGATGGTGGGTAATGGTTCGATGACATCGAAGATGACTTTGTTGGAGCAATTTGGCTGGCTGCATAAGAGAACACGCATGTAATGAGTTAGCAGTTTTCTCCTTTTCAAGAGCGCCAAACTACAAAATTCTATTGAGTTATACTACATGAACCACACTTTATATTGTCGCATTCATTTTAAACCCTCTACGTTGGCAGAGGACATACTTAAGGATAAGAAAAAAAAAAAAGAGTGCAATGAAAACCATGTTTACTTACCAGCTATAGGAAACAAACTTACGGGTAGCGATGAGCGGATTACTGCTACAAGTAAATGAGAGAAATATTTTTTAAAATAAGTTTCATTCAGGTTAACACGCCTAAATTAATGTTACATTTTCGTTATCGTGTAAAGAATGATGGTTATTTTACAGTTGAACCAAACTAATGCGGACACCCAAAGAACGAAGCCAAGTGTCCGTATTAGTTAGAGAAGTGTCCGTATTATCAGAAACCCGTAACTGGGTTTAAAAGTGTAACGTGCATTTACAGCTTCCGAATATTCATTTTTTGTTTAGTACCATATTTGGAAACCCCTTGGTCCCTCGAGATTGGAAGCAAGTTGTTCAGTCTAGCGAATTGATCGGTTCATATTTTTATCTTGATTTTCCAAATATGACTGTAACATCTTCTTAGTAAATTGTATAATCGGAAGCTTGTTTTAAAGCTTACAAGAGACAGTTGCACGTTTCAACCCACTTATGGGTTTCTGCTATTATATAATAGAGGCATTGGATATGACGGTTTTTATTGGAGGTCTTTCAGTTATTGCTTTTACTTAATTCTAAATTTACTGCTCGTAAGCTCTCGAATTTATTATAAAATGTGCTCAATGTTAACATCATCTTTGACAATTCAAAGTATACCGATGCACTGATATAAACCGACAACATCTTATACCGAACGAAAAATGAAACATTTGATAAAAAAATCAAAACCATTGAACAATTAAGTAATTTATCTTTAAAAGCTGGAAACCGTATTTTACCCCTTTAAAAACTGTAGTTTACTTAAAAAAAAGGGTTTAAGTTTTGAATCGAATATGAATTGTCTGTCTGTGGCCGAGATTTAGTGTCCGTTGTTCTTGTTATATTATGGAGAGTTGGGGTCCATTTTATGGATTGTTTTAACCCTCGAATGTACACGCAAACTTATACCCCCGCCCCTGGGTTTTTTTGCGATGTTGCAATATTTCGGAAATATTTTACGTCTAGATGTGCTCTACAAGACAAGGTAAATATAATGGGTTGTAGCGCTGCTGGGGTCCGTGACGTCATCCAAAATGGCCGCCAAGATGGCCGCCATCTTAGATTTTACTAAAAATTCAAATTTATCGGAAAGATGCGAAAATTGCGAATATGTTTTGCTTTTAAACATTTTGACGCTTTTGGTAGCATTTATATGTTTTTGTTTCACCAAAAAAAGGTGAAAAAACGCATTTTTATTAAAAAATTGCTTGACCTCAAGCTGCTTATGACGTCATATCTTGTTACCACAGCAACCGGTTGTCGGCAAACTTTACTAAAAATGTATCTCAAGGACAAACGAACAGCTACTGAAGACGCCATGTGCTAACCTTAAGCGCTCTTGATAAAATCGGAGAAAAATAAAGGGGGGTTGGCATCCACCCTCCCGTCCGCTTGTACGTCCGAGGTAAGGCGAGGTGGCTCGCAATATATAGTTTCTCTTTAGAGTTTTATATACAGTTTTCCCTTTATACATATTTTTATCAGCTGATGCTAAGATAACGATATCAAATAAATGCTTTGCAAAAAGTTGTATATTAACCTGCTAATGACAATTCGATAATGATATATGGGGGCCACCGAGCTCCTTTTTTAGTTATAAACACTTAAAGCTAAAAAGCTAAATTGTTGTGAGCCGCCATAATAATAATAAAAACAATATATGGGAATTTTGGCGGGACCAAGTGAGGTGTCCGCTATAGACAATCGATGTATTATTTTTTAAACGCCCTCTCAATGAATGACAACAGGAACAAGAGGAGTAACGAAAACGACCAAATACCTGGTGAAGGTGTAAAAACAGTAGTGATTGAACTTGAATAGTTTGCTGTTGGGACAAAAGGGAACAATATTTATTGGAAGAGGTCTCTACGGCTTACAAATAGACTGAGAAATTAAACATTCACTTTAATCCTTAGCATATTGCTAAATGCATTTACTACCTGCTTCTGTAGGTCTGTTTCTATGTCTGAATGTTCATCTGTCTTTCTTGTCGGCCTGTATGTCCGAGTATCTATCTGTCTGTTTGTCTATTTTTCTGTCTGTGTAGATTTTATCTTTACCTCCACCATTTCCTCCATTTCCACAGTAACGTAACCAGCAGCCTGGAGTTGGTCCGAGCTCGTAGACGTAAAACCCGCTACAGTTACGAACACGTATGTTCTTCGTCCAGTGACAACAGCTACTACTCCAATGAAAGCAAACTGTCGCGTTGACTATTCCATCATCGACAGAAGGATGCGAGGCATTTAACCATCCCGGCGCATGCGAACTGCAGCGATTTTTCCCAACACAAGAAGTAGGCATCTGAGTTCCTGCAGCCCCACGAAATCGATACCAGCCAAAGGGTAGGGAACTGTCACATTGGTAAAAGCCATAGTATCCATTGTAAAACCCCTGTCCCCTCACGGAATCGTCCAGGTACACGTGGTGTGAACATTCTGGCGAATAATTAAAATCAAATAGGACCAATGATTAAGGTTACAGTATACCTCAGTGGGTGTCTGCAGTGTGACAGCTGTAACTTAACCCCTATATCAAATTGAAGCTTACAGAGTTGGTTATCTAAATATACTTTATGTGTTCTAATATAATGAATTGTCGAATTGTTTATGAAGTCTAAGTGCATGCGTCCGAATCAGCTTTTGAAAGCTACAACTCAAACTATTATTTTTTGCTAATTTGATTTGTTCGCGGGTTTTTGGATCCGAAGCGCGAAACAAACTTGTCTGCGTTTTCCCGTATTTAATTTGAGTAAAAAGTTAAAGAACATTTTTGAAACACGCTGTAGGGCGAAAAAACGAACTGGAGTAAACGCGCGGAAATGGTTAAAAATTTACTAAAGGGATTTGTTTTTCACTATATGTTAACCTAACTGCTGTCCACATTTGAAGAAAATCGAACAAATTCCCTTTGAGTTGTAGCTCTTTGAAGTGTTCCCTACATGCTGAAATTCACCTCGAGAAAACAGCGCTTAAGAGATATCGCGCGTCATAAGCAACGTTCCGGTCAAAACGTCACATGACCACATCTTCATTCGCCCTTTTTCAATATTTTTTTGGATGAAACTGATCATTCTAAAACCTTTATTTTGACCTCCAAAAACAAAAGTCGAGAAAATGGTTGATCTGTAGGTACTCTATTAAAAGTTATAAAATTCATTAATAATTCATAAGGAAAGAACAAAAGAAATGAAAATTTAACGGTTTGTAAACCCCAATACAAATCAACTGAGTTGATGAATTATTAAACATTAGCATTAATTTTTCATACAGACAACTGCTCAGCTAATTAGTATGCATTAACTTTTCATATAGATCTGTACTCATTGTTTCACTTCAAAATAAAGTACGATAAAATATTCCCGTCCGATCTGTATGGGCGTTTAAAACAGATCTCCCGCTCATATTTTATCTACTACTTAAACATATGCGAAGGGCGATGAAAACCAAATTGACGACTTATTAACTGCGATTGAAATATGACGATCCATAAAGGAACAAACATCTATTTACTTACTATAATAGTAGTGTGGTGTAATTATTTTATTAAGTTGACAGCCATTGACAGGAGCACCCAGCGAATCGTTTCAGTGGAAAGCTGTTCGAATAGGTTAAGTACCAATGCGTGTAAGAAGTACGAAATGCTCTATTGTTCCGCGGCATTCGCCTTCCCCACATAAGATTGTTCAGGTTTTTTTTTTTTTACTGAGAATACATCAACCTATGGACATGTTTTTTTTTAATATAAAATGTACTGGAACTTTATTTTAAAGTGATGTTTATTTTGTACTACAAGATTTCATCCAATCGTGAAACTCCAAAACAATGGCCAAGAAACATTGAATTTTGGTTGCTATAAAACTCAGAATAGTTTTCACTAAAAAGGAATCAATTAGTAAACTAGAGAGAAATAAATGCACTACCTGGTTAAGTTATGGAAGATTTTCACGTTTTATCCAATGAGGTGGACGGTTTCAACAATATCACAATTAACACCTTTCTACATTCCTTGCCGTTAGGTTGCCTACTTCTTACTAGGACCATACTTAAAAACTAAACAGTGTTTAAAAAATCGTCTCAAACTTTTGTAGCATCGTAAACATTTAAATATAACGCCTTCTTTGTTCCTGACGGACAAAACATGTTGTTTTTGGTTCGGAATAACGTCAGGTAGGATTTTCGGGAAGGTTAAAGCAGCTGGTAAAGTCCGGGGTTTTCCATTAAATTTTCTGCCATTGAAATTTTCAGCTAAAAGAACAGAAAAAGCTGAAACTGTATTAGCTTTCACATAGATTCCTTTAAAGATACTAAAATGTTATGGAAAATCGGTTCAACATTCCAAGCGTTTTCATAACATTATTCTTTGGGTGCACCTGTATCAAGTTTTGAAGAAAGCAAAAACTAGAAATTCCACATTTGACATTGAAGGGTCATTCAAAACATGCTTGCAAAGCACATATAAAGTGCTTACCAGAGGGAGGTAGAGAGGTAGAATATGTCGCTGCTGAGGTCATTGCTGCAAGTTAAAGAGAACAAAGTTATATTTGTTTTTGATTCCAATAAAATAAGTTGTTATCATCGAATTTACGATAATATAAAAAATAAAACTTTTGGTTAGCAGTTGCTCTTAACCTGCAAGTTACAGGACGAATCACAGTTACTAATTGTATTTATGTATACATTAACTCATAATTCAAATTTACTTGTATTCTACCAGCTGAATACTCCACGTTTGTAATAATGTAGCAATGACAGAGCAGTTTTCATTTGAGTCGTAAAACCAAAACCAAAGTAATTACTCTGACCAATCACAGCAGTCGTAAACAATCCAACGAACCAATCAGAGCTCGAAGCAATTACATGTCGGCGGCGCCAAGCGCGGGAAAACGCGTGCGAGCAAGTCACGATTGGTTTTGGTTTTACTTCTGATTGGTCGAGAAAGTGGCGCGAGATCTTTTAGCCAATCAAAAAGCGTAGCAATGCAAAACCAAAGCAATGTGTAATTACCTTCGACACTCAATTGAAAACTGCTCTTATCATGACAAACAACTGAATACCTGGTGTTGGTGAAATGTCAGTAGAAAATGAAGCTGCATAGTTGGCTGTTGAAACAAAAATAGAGTTCTACCTATTAGAGGTCTACCTTTTATAAGCTCTATTGAAAGTCAAATGTTTGTAACTTGCAGTCAAACTCTGCATTTATATGTCTTTCCGATTGCCGAGCTGACTGACAGGCTGGTTGCTTTTGTGACAGCCTTTTTGCCAACCTGTATCCCGCTGTCTGTATGTCTACGTCTTTGTTGTGTGCAGTGTATGTTTGCTTGTTTGACCGTCTGTATCTATCTCAGGTCATATATTTAGAATGAATCGCAATTTATCTTGGCCTTTAAAAAACACGAGAGGATGGTATCAGGCTTGGGAGTATAACAAAACCCGCCTATGTTTGCTTACACCCGATCCTTGTACACCACATGACGTTATACGGCTTGCGCGAGAGAAACATCGCAACAAAAGTCGAATCGAAGTGGGCGGAGATAATAATTATATGTGACTCACTGGATCACATAAACACGATTGCGTTGTTTTTAAGCGTATGCGATTGGTCAGCTGAAACATGGACAGTCTCAGGCCCCGGCCACACTAATGTGTTTTCAAAAGTCTCCGTTTTCATCTCGGCGAAAACGAAGCAAAATATTTTCGTTCACACTTGCGTTTTCGTTACAACGCTCGAAAACGATGAAAACGACTGGGACCTGGGACCACACAAGCGTTTTCGTATCATTTAACCCTGTCCACACTAGAACAATCGAAAGTGATGAAAACAACTGGGACCTAGGATTGCGCATATGTTATTAGAGGTTATAGATAGTGCTCCGATTTGGACTGGAACCGATGGCAATTGCTGGTGACGCTTTTTACGTCACCTTTTTCACCTGCCCACACTAGAGGCATGCAACGCATTTTACGTCACTGTTTTCAAAATCTCCGTTTTCACCTGTCTGCACTGGAAACGAAGCGTTTTTCAAAGTCTCCACTTTTGAAACCGTTTTCGAAAATCTCCGTGTTCGTCAGCGTTTTCGGGTGTTTCAGTGTGGACGATAGGGGAAAACGAATAAAAACGTATGTGTTTTCAAATGAAAACGCATGAGTGTAGACAGGGCCTCAGTGTCGCGCAATATGTTACGGCGGATCCGGTGAGGGGGAAAATGTGCCTTTTTTTTTCCTACTTAAAAAAAAAGGATTTCATAGTCGATTCCTGGCGAAAGTTAAAACGCAAAACAGAAAACATAAGTAAAAGAACATTTATCAACGGTAGAACTTAACACCACAAAGAAAGAAAATACTCATTATTGGAATCAACAGACAAAGGTCACGTAATATATTTTGTCGTCATCTCTCCAGTGAATTTTAAAAGTGCTCCAAACTTCAAGCAAACATAGACCTCCACAGTAAGGAAAATTGCTAGGTTCAAGTCTTAATGGTTTTGAAGGTATTTTCAAAATAGTGGCCACGATCAACTTCAAAACATCTAATTCGGTGAGGTTTTGCGCGGGTATGCGATTCTCTCTAATGGCGTTTTAGAGAGCTTACTGTGCGCTGTAATGTTGCATATTAAATAAGAAAATGGGAACAGTTCAGATAAATGTTGCAGTGTACCATGGAGGAGTATTTCGAACAAACTTAACCCGGCCCTCTAAAAAGTTGGTCTTACAAGGGGTAAAGTAACGGTAACATTTTTGCTTCTGTTGCTACTGATCTCGAATTCGAATGGCTCCACCAGGTGAAAACTGAATTGAATTGGCTGGAATAACAACATTTTTTGCAGCTCTTTGGCTTATGGAGCTTTAATCTAATAAAGTAACGGGATCTTTTACAGTAACCTTAATGGCAACTCAGATACAATTCTGGTGCTTCTTACTTGAGCAAATCACTGATGCATCTTCACTGTGACCGCAGTTTTCTACACCCCAACCATTGTGTGGACAACTCACAATGGACCATTCATTTCCCAGGCATTGCACGTCGTCCAGCCAAATTTGCCCTTTTCCCGAACCGAAGTGAGCGTACCTTGGAGCACTGAGAGCATCAGGATACCCAAGTTCACGACAAACGATTCGCGCGTCCGCTATATCCCAGCTATCGTCGCAAACGGTTCCCCAAGAACCATTGTGAAATATCTCCACTCTTCCTTCTCCTTTCCAGTTTCCTCCAGCTAGTCTTAGATCTGAAAATTTTGTGTTAAATACCGTAAAATCCCAGTTACAAGCCCTGATCTTATACAATTTCGTAAGTTATTTTTTAAGTAAAAATAAATTAATAAATATATACATTTTCCCATAAACCACATCTTACTCGCTTCTTATATACTGTATACAAAACTTAGCCGATGGACTTGCTTGGGAACTTAAACTAACAAGTCTGTAATCAATGCGCACCTAGCAATGTGTTTAATGTGCGAATTTGCGGGCAACCACAGGCAGACCAATCGTGATGTGTGAGTCACATCAAGTTACAGATTCGAAGCCAGTACACAGTAGTAAAATATACTAGGTAATAATACGATTTGTCACGGAATTGAGACGCGATAGAAAAATCGAAAATATTACACAATAAAGTCTTCTCACCTTTACTTTATTGTCTCTTGATGTATCCTGACCGGTTTAAATGCATTTTTACCACTTTTATTGTGGGGCGAGTGACATAAGTGGTAAAAAGGCATTTAAACCGGACAGGATACATCAAGAGACAATAAAGTAAAGGTGATAATACTTTATTGTGTAATATTTTCGATTTTTCTATCGCTTCTCAATTCCGTCACAAATCGTAGTATTACCTAGTATATTTCATTACTGTGACGTGTACTGGCTTCGAATCTGTAACTTGATGTGACTCACACATCACGATTGGTGTGCCTGTGGGGCAACGTGCGAATTAATGAATTCGAGCTGTATTCGAATATTAGGATTACCGCTCCTATAGTCTTGCCTATGTTACACGTAAATAATTAAAATAACGTTTACAACTCACGAGGGATGCCATACGCCTCAACTTTAAGACAGTTCCAGATGTTTTGGTTAGTAGGATGAAAACGGATGTATCTTGCGGATACTGACACTGGTAACTTGTGTTGTTCAACTGTGTGGCTGGCTACATTCCTGTGAAACGTCTAAAAAATGATTTGGATAAGTCTACAACTGGGCAGCATTTCAACCTTTGGTTCTTGAACTTTGAAATTTTAAGATTAATTTGATTGTGGATCATTTCGTGTTCCAACGCCTTGGCAATTTATCATTCAGCCAAATATCCTGCCCTTCTTCCAAGGTCAGTCAAGGGAGATGTATATGATGGCCGTTTATTGGCAAAGGATGTCAGGACGCATTTTCACCACAATTGCCGGTAATCTCGCAATCTGATTGGTCGATGCGGGTGGTAAATGAGAGTGCAGACAACGGTGCTGACGCCGACATCACGCAATTTCTAAATATTGTGGTAAAAAAAACTGATTTCCACCGGTTTTCCGTGGTGTGGACTCTTATTTACAACGATTTATGTCATCACATGGTCAAAATTTGTTGCTGAATCACTCGGCTGCGCCTCGTGAGTCCACAATATTTTGACCATGTGATGACGTAAATCGTCGTAAATAAGAAGAGAAAATGAAGGATATGACAACATTTCAAGTACAAAATCTTTTACATGTCTCGATGCTCGCTTCGAGACTTCTTAAGCTGGACCTCTCATAATCTTCTTTCACCATTTCGATCTGCGTCAAAAAAAGAGCCAATCAATACTTCGAGATACCAGACTTGTTCTTCTTTTAGTATGGCGCAGACTTCTTGCTCATCGTGTTTTTCATTTGTCAAATATTGTACGAGTGTTCAGGAGCAACTTATTCGAGTTCTCCATGATATAATTACTGTTACTATTTCTGTACCGTAGAGACAAGAAAAGAAAGCCTTTTATTTATTTTGTAAAATAATCGCTCACATGGCTTTCAGGTAATAAAATACATTGAGCTTATCAAGGTTATATAATTAAACTAAACGTTGACTTACCTTTTCCGAATAATTAGTATCTAAATAAGTAGTCCAATTGCCACCATCAGCCGAGTAAGACAGTTTGAAGTCTATAACCCCAAGTATGTTAATCCCCTGGGTGGCGACACCACATAGTGCAATAGTTTTCCCGAGATCAATTTGAAGCCAGTCCTGACTCCCGCAGCAGTTTAGTGTACACCAGCTAGCGGATCCTCTGGTTTCGTTGAGGCGACCGTAAGCAGCCAGAAAACTACTAACAAATGAAGAGGCGTTCATTTGATTGTCTTGGATGATCCCAGGATTAGAAATACCAACAGCATGATTGAAGCAATCGTTGGTTACTGCTGTGTAAGAGAAATTTAAATGAGTTCTTTTCACGGCGGGGCCAAGCCACCCCTCCAACGGATCATTAAGGGGAGGCATTTTAGCTAGTTTAGCATTACTTTTAATTGTATTGAGAATTTCGTTACCAAATTGGGAAAGTGAACAAACGGCATGCGCCAAATTATGTTGACATCAAAACTTCCTAGTGTGGCAACAAGAGAAGAGAAGAGAATTTAAAAACTGAAAATCGTTTGCCGATATCACAAATATAAGATAAGATATGACATTTTTTTTTTTAATTTTGAAGAACGCTTTTTCCAGAAGGGTGGATCCAAACTATACCCTTGGGCTTTCGATAAATTGTGGTATTTGGATATGAGGAGAGGAAAGATGCATAAAATGTAAACAATAATTTAAGTTCTTACCAGAGGAAGAAAGTGAGTTTGAAGCTGTCGCTACTGAGGTTGTTGCTGCAGGTTAAGGAAAACAAGGTACATTTGTGTCAATTTCAATTAAAGGGATCTCATTCACGATACTGATATAAGAAATATTTGTACATCAGTTTCTCTTAACGTTTAGGTTAACCCTCGGACATACACGCAAATTTATTCCCCCACCACGGTGCAGGGGGAGGGGGTGTTCTTTGGGTTTTTGCGGTTGTTGCGGGGTTTTTGTTGGAGCGCTGCTTGGAGTCCGCGAGGTCATCCAAAATGGCTGACAATATGGCCGCAATCGTGGATTTTACTAAAAATTCAACTTTATCGGGAATATCTTTAGAATTGCAAAATATGATACAATTAAACATTCTGATGCTTTGGGTAGCGTTTTATGTGCTATCTTTTCACCGATAAAAAGTGAAAAACACGCATTTTTACTCTGAAAAATAGCTTGACCTCATGCTACTTATGTATTGTTACCATGGCAACCAGTTGTCGCCAAACTTTACCAAAATGTGTCAAAGGGTTAAACGAACAGCTACTGAAGACGGCATATGCCAACAATAAATACTTTTGAAAAAATCCGAGAAAAACCTTACGGGTGTGGGTGACATCCAACCCCCCCCCCCCCCCCCCCCGCCCCTTGTACGTCTGAGGGTTCATTGTATATAATTAAATATTAACTTATACTATAATCTGAACGATTATCCTCCACCAAAAAACTTCCCAATGATGGCTCATATTTTATATTAAGTACACTTGTAACAATGTAGCATTGATATCACAGCAGTGGCGATCAAAATACAAATAACCAAATAAATGACTAGTCAAATATACAATCATTAATTTTTACCAGAAAAACTAAATACCTGGTGTCGGGGAAAATCCAGTAGAAGTTGAAATTGGATAGTTGGCTGTTGAAACAAATAAATAGAGAAATTTGTAATATCTGTTACTTACATAAGTACTGAAAAACTGTTAGTTTCTAAAGGGTGCCATTTACTAGGTCACTTGTAGTTGAACTCTTTGTTCATGTCATTTCGATTTTCGGGCTGACTTCTCATGTAAATGCCTTTCTGTTTACCCGTATCCTGCTATATGTCTTTATGTTTGTTTGTGTACAGTGTATGTTTGGTTGTTTGCCAGTCTGTGCCAATTTGTAAGCACCCTAGAATAATAACTTAGAATAGTAATATAACTTGGTCATACAAAATATGATGACAGCAGGAAATCGACCGACCGTAAACCCTACTATTTGTTACTTCTTGTCCCTGAAGTGTCAAGAAGGAATTACAACAAAAACTGTTGTGGACAATGGCGAAATACGGTTTGCATGAGAGAAAAATTCCACTTGCCCAAAACATTAAAAGACCAAAAACGTATGAGCCTACATGTATGTAATACAACAAAAAAAATGCTGACGCGCCTTCATAAGTTTGTCCTCTAGTTTCGTTTGCATGGTTAACACGCCTAATTTTAAATAAGTCATATTCACTTAGTTGAATTATCCCTGAAACTGTAGTTTACTAACACCGTGTTGCAAAGCGAGAGTAAACCAGACTCACCGTATGTGCTTATATGTGCTGAAGAAGATGGAGTTCCGCACCACCAACAATGATACCAAGGACTTCGTTTCGATCTTGAGTGAGGATCGCACTCGTTAATGTCTGAAAGCGAAAGGAATATTGATCAAACATGCATCAAACATCACTCGAAGACGATAGTGTATAATGCTACCTGCGCGAAACACTCGGAAAGCCTGCGTGTAGTTTTAACAATAAATTGCAATACAGCAATAAAAGTTGTGAGAGACTGAAAATCGATTAGTTGCATTTTAAGTAACGCTCCCACATAAGAGCTATAAAAAACTTCATTGTTCTGCGGCATTGGCTCTTTCCCACATAGAATATCTTTCATTTTAAGAATAGAGGAGGGACTGATGTTTCATAATTATATTCATTATAAAAATACAGAAAATCCATTTGCGTCAAATATATTTTAGGAAATGTTAACGTTCGTGCTTCACCAATCAGAATAGCGGAAGACAATAGCTACTAATTTTGCTTATTTGAAGTTAATTCCCCAAATACAATATATTTTAAAAATTAATGCATGTTGTGCGATTGGGTCTCAAAATACTTGAAACCTTAAAAAAATTAGACTTAATGCACCTTGAACCTTAACTTTTTGGCGGTTTTTGAGTCTAGGCCAATGAGATCACTGGTTGTAACAATGAAAATAGCTGACATTCCATCGTGCATTGCCGTTCAGCACTATCCTTCTTATGCGGATCATTACTTAATGATATTGCTATTTCTTGATCACCTTGCAGTTGATATGTCGAGCAATATGAAGTCACTCAGTGCTCATTTTATCTCCTGTAAGTTAAACATTAACTTACAGGTGGGTAAACTCTTCCACGCTTAGGTTAGGCAAGATCTCCAGATACACGGCTCGAGTAAGGCAGCATGACTGGTATTGTTCGCAGTGCATGCATTTAGCGCGTGATCTGGCACCAATATTGTTTATTTTATTGGTGACGCTAATGTATCTACACTATCAGCACTGAACGCAGAACGTTCTAGAAACATCTAAGGCATAACATCTCCCCTTTCGAGTACAACGTCAGCCGCCCGGTTTAACCCTCGGATGTACACGCAACCTTATACCCCCACCGTGGTACGGGAAGGGGGAGGGGGTTGTTGTTGTTGTTGTTTTGTGATGCTGCAATATTTCGGAAATACTTTACGTGTAATAGATTGCCTGTGATATGCTCTACATCTGCTCTATTTTTGCTAGAGTTGCAAAATAACATACAATTAAACATTTTGATGCTCTTGGTAGCATTTTATGTTTCTTCACCGAAAAAGGTGAAAAACACGCATTTTTATTCAAGTGGCTTGACGTCGTGCTACTTATGACGTCATATCTCGTTACCATAGCGAACGGTTGTTGCCAAACTTTACCAAAATGTGTCTCAAGGATAAATGAACAGGTACTGAAGACGGCATGTGCTAATCTTTAACAGTCTTGAAAAAATCTGAGAAAAAACTTAAGGTGGCTTCATATTGTTCAGCCCTTTCGTCTTTTGCATTCCATTACAGCCAGCCCGATGCTGTGGCTAAAAATCTTTTACTTGAAACCAGTAAATATTTTATCAGTCAACAAAGTGGTATACAAATGACGTTATCCTTCGTTGCCATGGCAACGTGAAAAGAGGTGAAAAATACACTATTTTGGACCATTTGAGGCTAATAGCTTATAAACTACACGGTGAAAGTTTTGTTTTCGATATATTTTTGTTTAATCGGCAAGAGAAACATTTAAACATTTTTTTTTCAAAAATTCTGTACATAGAGTTCAGAGCTGCCTTAAATTTGTGTAAAAATGACATATCTCTGAATCTTATGTGCAAATTTTTTTTAAAACATTAGCACAAATGTTTGCTTTGTTCATAAGACGAAAATATATAAAAATCAATTGAAAAATTTCACCGAGCAGTTTTGAAGTTATTAGCCTCAAAAGGCTGAAAATGGGGTATTTTTGGCCTCTTTTGACGTTGCCATGGTAAGAAATTTTGATGTCGAAGCACCTAAATTTGTTTATTGTTTAATTGTTTACAAACCTGTACTAAACGTGTTCTCTTAACCTTACTGGTGTCGCTGTGATTGAATATCATAGATGCATCATGATGGGAATGTTTAAACTACATGTATTAGGAGCCACCTTAAAAGGGGGGGGGGGGGGGGGGGACGGGTAGTTGGCATCCACCCTCTCCCCCCCCACCACCACCTTGTATGACCCAGGGTTAAAACGTCGTGAAGTGTCAAAGTCACCCCTCCCCCGTCCCCTGGCTTAATAGGGTTAAGTTAATCTCTCAACTCGTGTACGTACTGGTCGATTCAATATTCCATCAAAACAAAACTTTCGTTACCTAACGAAATTTCGAACCATGTCGAAGTCTTAATATTAGTCAGCAATTTTTCAAAAGTATGTAAACATATGTGTAGGAACAATTTTTTTTTTCAAACGTTATATAAAAAGGCAGTGGCTAAGCTCAAATATTGCACATGACGATTGTACGTACCAACACAGTTCGTAAATCCTGGTGGGGCAAGATAAAACCCAGCAGGACAAACACCTGGAATCAGTGGAAATTGCCAGTCGCTTGTGGATGTTATGCCTGGTGTCGGTGGTCCGTCATATGAACATCCTTGGCCAACCACTGCACCATGATCTATCAAGATGGCGTATGTTCCATTCATACTTAATGCTGCGTAGGGCATTGCGAACTCCAAGGTAGTGTAGTCGCTGCTGATTCTGACATAAAGAGAAAGTGTGTCCACTTTGTAAACTGTCTGACCACTGGGTAACAGGACGAGTCGTATGTAGGAAGAGGTGCGAGGCTTTTTTATCTACAAAAGCAAAAACAGCTCAATCGAAAACATTGCCATGCAAATTACACTACTATGTTTTTAATTCAACGTGAATTTTTGGCCTTAGGTTAAAATCAACCAATGGAGTTACTTCGAACACAAAAGGCCAGTTAACTTCCTTCCTAGTTTGATTTAATAAGAACAACCTTCCAACCTTCTTGTTTATTGTGTTTAATAAGGCCGAGAAAAAAAGGAAAATAAGAGAAGCGAAGGTGGTAGGGTTAAAAATAAAGGTAATGAAATCGGAGGAGAAAATTGATAAAAAGAAAGGGTGGAATGAAACATCATCAACGGACAAGAAAAAGTTTGAACATGATGGTTAAAGGTCAAATGAACCAAAATTTTTTTTTTTTTTTAATCATTGGAAGCTATTTAAACGTTAAATGAAACCATAATAAAGCATACTTGCTCAACAATTTGCCTTCCTGAGCCTTTAAGTAAGTCACATAGCTAAAAGTACGAAGATTTCCTAAGACTTCACGAAAACGTTTCTGAAATGGCCGCGCGCTTCAAGTGGTAGGATTGGTAAGGATTATGACGTCACTATTGGCCGGCCAACCGTGTTCCCAGTATCCTCTCTTTTGCCGAATACATGAGTATTCTAACTTGCGTGTAAGATTTTCACTGTTTTCGTATTGAAAATGGACAATTGTTGCTGCAGTTTATCGCAGAACAACTCACCATAGTTTTTCGCTCAGTCACCGACTTTCAACTTCGATCCTTACTGTTTTGGGGTGGTCAATAGTGACGTTACTATTGGTTTCCGACAATTTTCCGACAATCTTCCCGATCGCTCTACGATTATGAAGGTCAAAAAGTTTCATTTTTCAACTCCAATAACTCTGCGATGCCAAGTCCAACTAGTTTTAAACTTCAGAACATGTTTATTTGGTCCTCTTTCAACACATTGCACTAATATTGGACTAAAAGAAGATATGTCCAATTTTTGGTTCATTTGACCTTTAAGAGTAAGAGGATTATTCTATTCTCTATCACTTCTTTCAGCCGAAGTAAAGTGTGGTAAAGAAAAAGCAGGGACTTCCAAGATGAGACTAAGATGAGGTTACAATACAATACAATACAAATTTTATTAACACTCCCCAAAGAGGCTTTTCTGTTTTAATTACAAAATTACAGTAAAAACATGATAAAAATTACAACTGGATTATGATAAAAAATAATCGTCTTTAAAATTATGATTTTTTCCTACCACTCGGTCAAACTGGATGCTCCACCATATGAAGCCTGGTCCACTTTTACTGATGGGGTTTCTTGGCGTATGGCTTCCCATTATGACTCGTGGAGTATTGCCTAAACAACGACCACAACAATGTAACATTTTTCATCCCGCAGATATGCTGTTGAAACGTGTACGTGAAGGAAGTAGGTAGTTTACATCATGGAAGAACCAGCACCTAACAAGTGTCTTTAAATTATTTGCATCGATAAACAATAATTATTTAATTCGATTAAATAACATTTCACAAAATTAACACGTTTAGATGGTATATACTCACTAAGTCCGACAAGGATTGTCACGCATCGCCATTCACTTTCCATTCTGTGAAAAGAAAAGGGCTGAAATATTGTCAACTACTCCTTCCACCTTATCTAGACTATTTTGTACAGAAATAATTAACGTATAACACGCCAGGCAAAATCGGATGATTTGATTGACCGACCTTCGTTAAGCATTATGTTTTGTAAATTATCCCTTTTCCCTATTTTATCATTATAATTGACGTTTTTAATTTATTTTACCAATTATAATTTGAACAGTTAGTTGTTGTTATAGTTGTTTTTTTTGATGTCGTTCCTTCAAATAAACAATCACTAAAGAGAAAATATAAACTAGGGTTCTTGCGATCCGACCGAATTTTGGAAGCGCTCTCATATTCTCTCGCAAGGCTTGCCCGCGAAAATAGGACCTGATTTTGAAGGTCTCACGTGGATAGGACTGTTTTAATGACAGAGCAAAGTCATCAGCGAGTTTGGTAATAAAGGATTCGTCTAATGCATGAATGGCTCAATCGGACAACTGCACAATTTAACATTCAATTTTTCCATTGATCCACAGATATTGATATGCCAGAGAGTATTTACCTAGTTTTGTAATACATTTTCGTCCTTTAATCCGTTGCTGTTCAGATGGAGAGAAAATCTGAAATATTTTATTCCACGTGAGCAACTATACATGTTTTTAACGGCAGCCATGCTTGTAGTCAGAACAATGAAATTTTCATCTTTTGGGAATAAAACTCTATTTTTATTCAAACGATTTCTATTGTTTTTGAACACAAACATGGTCCCCGAATTCCAAGGGAAACCAGCGGCACGTGCGGTAGATAATATTTCCAAACGCAACAACAACAACAACAAAACGTGAAGGAATGGCAGCATACTTGATGTCATTGAGCAATGTTAACTTTAATTCTACTTAATGTTTGGCTTTTCAAATTGCTCACAGTACACGCATGTGAGAAATAAAACTAAACAAACAAACCGAAGCTCATTACCTTAACGAGTCTACTGCCTTAAAGCAGAACAACTGTTGTCCAACTTGATACTGATTGGGATACCACGTGACATTTCTGTAGTAGACTCCACTATGATAACGCAAAGGAGTTAACTGCATTCCAGATGGAGAAGAAGTGACTATCTCGACAATGCTGAAATTATCAATTACACATTGTGGACATCTGGCAACACGGAAATTTATACTAAAAGTTTGTTTCTAAAACATTACTGGGGTGCCAATTTCTTCATATTAATTTTGGGAATGTGTGTTTAAATTAACGAATTTGAGTCACAAAGAACGAACTTAGAGCAGTTTTCTCAAGAAGAGGTAACCTGCTGTTATTTGAAGAATCACCTGTTTTTTTTTTGTACATATTACAACATCATAAAGTACTTTATATCTGTACAACAAAATGTCAAAATTCCTTAGTATTGCCTCGATAAGGGAAGAGTTCCCCTTATTAAAAAAATATCCGGATTCATCAAGTCAGTTCCCCATTATTGAAAGATATATACAGCTTACCTAATATTCGATTGCACTTCGTGAAAGAGCACGTAGCTGTAGGCCATTGGATGGTTCGAATTAGCATGCAAATGTGGTGTTGGAAGTTTTATTTATTTATAGGAACAAAACACGCTCCAAATCATCCTCTATAAAAACTTTTAGGAAGGAATAAATCTGAAGCGTAATCAAATGGAATGTTAGCAAGCCTTATTTGCCTTGTTCCTATAATTCCATTTTTCCACAACATTCCTTCAATTCGGTGTACACTTAAAGTAACAATTTAACACACTTACTGTTTTGAGAAGTCTGCAAGCTTGACCTCAATGACTGCTCTATATGCCGATCCAATCTGCACCTCGGAGCATTCTCCATCCCTTGGAGCAGTAGCAGTAAACACAGGTACATCGCCACAAGAGCCGTAATATCCACTTATTATGACAAGAAACTGTAGTCCCACAGCGCTGAATGGACTGACGCTACCGAAGTTAGTAGTTCCTGCTGGGAAGTCTTCTAAAGTCAGCGCTACAGCGTAAGTACCAGCCGCTCCACGGCGGCCGTTATACGTCAGCACACAGGTTTTCTAAAAAAGTGATGCAAAAATGCATGATATTTTGCCGAATATTTTTCAGTCGCCTGTGTTGTTTCGTTAGAGGTCTACTTGCACCAAATATGCAAGGTTTAATCATAAATTGGTTACGGTTTAATATATATAGATAGGCTAAGCCTAAAAGCGTCGATCTGTGAACAAGCTTAACTAATATGATTAGAAACTTAACGAAGGTGAAAGGTCGGAAGCACAAGAATTAAGATTGACGAAGGCTATTTTTCAATTCTAGCAATTGTCAAAAACAGTATTACTCGACCGTCTGCACAGTACATTTAGACCGTACAAAAGTTTACAAAAACAACTTTTTCTCCGTCTAGAATAACTAGTGCGACTACTTTCTGAATAAAATACACTTGTTGTTTGTCAAAAATTGCCCGAGAAACTGATTTGAAAATCAAAATTGCAAAAATACACAAACATATTTGCATAAGGCGACGCGAGTGAAGATAGAACTGTACTATAAAATCCAAGTCTTGTTTTGTTTACATAAAATCGCTTTTTAATCTATGTAATGAATGAACAAACACATAAAAATGGACAAATCATTGTTTTCAAATCTCCATTAGTTTATGTTAAAAAGCAAAGCGCGCCGGTACCATTTATAGCGCATTGAGTTCGAGCTGCCTTCAATGAAATTCAAGAAATCGATACAACTGAATTTAAGCACGTTTTTAAAGCAATTCTCCAAAACTAACAATAACACGAAGAAAACGTCAATCACAGATTGATATCAACATATAAATTCCAATCGAAAAATGTAATCTGTTTTACCTTTAAGTCTCTCGCTTGCTTGGAAATTGGTTGTAAAATTCGTAATGAAAACAAACATCTCGGATGTTGTGTGGCGTCATACGCGCATGTTTTGCAACGTCATGCGGGCCTTGCAAACTAGCCCTGTCCAACACGTCCGCGGGCGGCACACGCGCCCGCGAAACATTCCGCTATCCATGACCATGAAAAATGACGGCATAGGTTTAGTTCTATGAGTATGGGGCTTCGCGCGGGCCTTCGGCCCGCAGAGCTCCGCTACAAACTTTGTACCATGGCATTAACAGCCAAGTGTCACGAAAGTGAATTTTTTTTTTTTGCGATGCCCGTACCAAAATAACTGAGATGAGTCGTGATGTTTCAGTGGACAATCTTCTCGGCAGGCCTTAATATTCATGTAAACATATTACCTCATCCAGTGTGCCATAGGGAAAACTGTCATTGTTTATGGAGGACTCTGCAAAACTTGCCCAGCGGCATTTTACCACGTCTCCGTCGGGGTCTTCAATTGGGATTCTAAGAATCTGGGGGCATCCCTCTTGCCATCGAACAATAGCAGGGCTTCTTGATACAGGAGATGAGTTTATTCGTCCGTTATCTGATCGTCTGTTAAGGTTGACGGACGCTGAAACCAGCCAGTTGCCATTCCCGTAACGGGACAAAGAAATCCAACAGCAGCTGGTGTAACTGTCAATCAAACCAAGAAGAGCATAACGTAACAAATAACTGTTTCTTTAACCCTGAATTTGCAAAAGACAGACAGACAATGGACGGTTTATTGTACGCGGTCAATGCACTTAGTTATGGTAACGAAAGTCTACAGGAACGCGCCAGTTTATTTGTGGGTACACCCCCAAAAATATTACAAAGTAATAGGATAATAAGAGGGTATCTAAAATAATATAATAAAAACCAGATAAAATGCGTATGAATGTACTATTTATAAAATAAAATGTAAACATTTTTAATTAAAAATAAGTTCACAGGTGATAAGTTGTTTCAGTGGCATACAGGAATGTTCTAAATGCTCTGTAAAAGATACTATAAGAAGCAAGGGCTGACAACTGCGTAGAAAAAGTAACGCAACAGTGGCATGATTTAGACCAAACCGAAAGTTTAAATGCAACTGTGGATAGCTATTTCGCCGTTATTGCGGCTCATCAGCACAGTGTAGCAACAAGTTCGAGTGACTAACCTGACTGAGTTAGCACTTAACTAATGTGCACTTGGTAATTAAAAACTCCGGATATGACCTTAAGATCACATGTCAGTCCACGTACACAGCTTATGCTATACACAATTTACTTTACCCAAATTCGTAATTAGCCAATCAGAAGCCTAGTCTACTGTCCTGATATCCTACGATATCAAGTCACTGACCTGATATGGCATGATTTTATGGTAAAAAGTTTGGAAAATGCAACCATTAACGTCAACTTTACCTCTGGTTCCAAACGTTCCTCCAACTGAAAGTCGGCTGAAGCGAGTATTTGAAGCTTCCATGTGACATTTTCACTATTTATGTGTTCGTTATCTCGCGATAAGACTCGTAAAATGATTTCTTCGGCATACACTGTAATTTTCTTGTTTTCAAATGCCGATAATAGTTTTGCAGAGAAGGGTTTTACACATATTTTGCTACCACGATTTCTCACCTTGCTCGCTGAAAGTAGAATTACTTTTCATTCATCACTTTTTGCGCTTGGTCTCGCCATGGGTATTTTGGCTCGACTGCGTCTCGCCAAAATACAAACCATGGCTCGACCAAACTCGCCTGATATGCCGTCGAAGCGTACCAAAAGGGTACGATTAGGTATAAGAACAAAACATTTGAGAATATCATGCCACTGTTGCGTTGAACTAAGCGGCGATAGCCAAACTATCTGCCAGAGAGAACATGGCCAAACCATGTGAAAAAATAACGCAGCATAACGGATCTGACAAGAGTCCAGGTAGGAATATAGCAAACAAAAGCCGTCTCTCAGTGACCTACGATTCGCCATCGCGCCATATATGGCAATCTACCTACAGGCCTATGAAATCCGGAATCAAGCGTTTTGGAGGTGGGCCCGCCCAAAGGAGAAATTACCATCTTCCCGGCATGTACTGCAAGCAAACTATACTATCCAAACGGCGGCGACCCGCATCAGCTCATTTAACACAGACGCCGTTGAGGTTGGAGGTCAGTTGGTTGTAGCAGAAACCTTCAAAAGAAATCTACGTAAACCTATTTATTCTATTCACCTTTACAGAATATTTTACATTTCGGGTTATGTTTTCAATTTGCTTTTCGTGTGGTAGACGCTTGGAATCTCTTCACAGATTCATGAAATCAATAAGCCGTCTCATCATTTCAAAACAATGCCGGCTTATATTAGAAGAAATATCCGTATGTTTGCTTGCGTTGACTTATTGAACTTAACACTGGTGAACTGAGCCGGTGAAATAATTCCCGCTAACTGAAAATATAAAACAACGGCTACTAATCTCAACCACTCAGCACGTGACTGTCCTGCTGTGTTTGCTTACGGTTATGTTATTTTTAGTTCAAAATCGATCTTCGCTTTGTTTTGACTTTTATATGGTACGAGCACTAATCATTCAGCTTCATTTCATTTTATATTTTGCTGTGACCAAACTAAAACTCGAACTGGTCCACAAATGCAAAAAGATCTTCTCACAAACGACGCACCACTTGGAGCTTGCCGGATGCAGTCACTTTCAATTCAACGCCGATAAAAACAAACATCCGCCGAAATAGATCACTTTTAACTTCAAAATTTAGGATGAAATCTTGGAGTCAATTGGAGTCAATTAGGTTTTCGAGAAAGTTTATGCCTTAAATGACTGCAATTTGGTATTATTTGGCTTTTCACTCGCCTTTTTTTTAATCGATCCAACCAATTTGAAATATGTGTTACCGGTGACTACATACAGACACGGTCGACATCAGTCAAACTATGCCACGATATTTTTTTTTTCAAGGGGACCACTCCAGTTTAAGAAAAACATTTCCTGGCACTTTATTAATAGAGGAATAAGGTACGTATTTTTTTTATTTCCATGCCTTCACATTAATACGAGAAAATCCATGTACACGTTTGACTAAAATACGTGCGTTCTTCAGTTCTACCCGAAGTCATTCACCCGAATTTTACCTAAAGCACGCTGGGAAGACGGTAATATCCTCCTTTGGCCCGCCCGGTAAACGTCGAATTAAGTCCATCGGGTGCTTAGCTGTCAATTTAGAATATTGCAACCTAAAATCATCTTCCTTGGCTTTATAATCTAATCTTCCTCCGTTTGTTTGATCCACGATATGACCCACGATGTGATCCACGATGGTGGCTTAACATTCGCAAACCCGCGCATCGCGGATCCAGTCATTCCAAGCTGTAATGCACAGTGCGAGAAATCCAGTATCCAAGATAGGCTGGTTCAACTCATTTGGAGTGAAGTTTGAACCATTATTATATTAGGTGTTTTCAAGATACCGATTTGAACTGCCTTATTCTAATTATCACTTTACTATGTATTATTTATTTCGCATTGATATAGTCATCCCCACACAATAACATTAAGACTGTGATACCTTACGACCCACTCGTTATCAATGGACGGAAAGGTATAGGTGAAGTTATTTTCACCCATGGACCAATCTTCAACACTGCTGTAGTCAGTACACCGAAAGCCCGTATCTGCGATGGTTGTAGAGCTACACGATGGATTATCACAATTTGCTGTCCACGAATCTCCAGATCCAATAAGACTACCGCTACTTATGGTACTCTGATCACAGTTGTACGACGATGAGTAAGATCTTCGAAAGGCCAGACGAAAGGTAAAACGAATCTAATAAGAAAGCAGCAAATTAAAATAAAATAGAATATATTTTTAGATATATAACGAATGACCGAAAACGCCAGATAAACAACAAATGGGCTCCTGCGACTGATAGGGTAAGAGCAGTGTAAGGCAGTATGTAGGGCGCTGGGTACTGAGATCTTGTTGGGCCAATGTTCTATCAAAAAAAGGTAACAAGAAAACCAAAAAAAACAACACACAAACGTCAAGCAAAAAGTGAGAAAAAAGGATTGATCGAGGGCAAAACAAAATATAATTATTAGTAAGGTATTGCCATGTCCATGTCGAATGTGGATGTATTATGTTTGGCTTAAAGTGGCCGCATGGAATTATACCAAACTTCGAAACTAAACGTACATTTGTTTGAAACGTTTGGTGGGATAGTAAATTGTTGACATACTGAATTTGATGATGCCTTGAGAGTCATGTCTTAGTAGTCGTGCAGCCAAATTTCCGTAAATACCAAAACGTCCGGTCTCAAAGATTAATGCATCGGTTAGTTAAGGATACTGATAAAGATTTAACAACTGCTAAAACTACTTGACGTGATCAACAGTTGTTGTATGTTTTTTTTTTCTTTTAATTTATCCATGTTGTAAATATAGGCCTTTTTCGATATCTTAAAATTATTTCTTGCTCCCGAGGCTTGCATTGTCAGGCTTTGGGAAATAAAACATGACACTACATTGAGGTTCTAGGATACATAGTTATTCTTATTTTATTTTATTGTTTGTTTTTTCCCCTAAGCCTTGGAGTCAAGTTAGATTAAGATTCGATTTCAAGAAAAATACAAACACTCCTGGAGAATTAAATGATTGGTACTGCGTAACCAGAGGAGTATTAGTCAGCCAGATAAGAGTGCATTTTTATCGTTTGTACTTAAGGTGGCCCGATCCTATGTATTGGCGCATTGGTTACATTTTTGAATATAGTTTTTTTTTTGGTAGCAAAGGTTTAAACGATTTGTATAAGTTTTGGCGTCCTAAACGAAGAACCTTTGAATTTTGAGAAAATATAAAATAATATAAAATATAAAATAATATAAATATAACAGATTTCGTTTGAACTCTTAAGATCGGTACATGCATGCGTTAGAGGTTCGCGAACGCCGTTTCGTAGCAAGATAGAGCAATCCTTAGACTGTAAAATAAATGTAGCTAGTGCGGATATTTGAAATACACGGTTTATATGCTTTTATACTCAGGGCGTTTTATGGACACTGGTTTAGCCGTCATTAGTATAATTCGATTGTATAATTTTAATATCTCTGCAATTTTTATTATCAATTATTTTTATTTTTATATTATGTAATTAAGATAGTTTTTAAATGAATGGGTTTTGGGCTTTAATCTAGGCGTTTTAAAAAAAAAATATTCAATAGCTTTTTTATTTGATAGAAACCATACGAAATCCTGTTTGGACAGGCATTCTGAATATTTCGCCAGCTTCAGGACACGATTTCAGTCAATCCCAATAGACCTCTTTAGCTTGTACATTTTGTTTTCCCATTGTAGGTCATGTGATGTTCTCAAGGGAATTTGTTCTTTGTCTTTTCACAAATTATGCATACATATGCGCGTGAAGAAAACAAAATTTAAAAGAAACAGTTCTCTAGGGTAACATCACATGACCTACATTGGGAAAACAAAATGTACAAGCTAAAGAGGTCTATTATCGCGGAGATTTCGCGAATTTCAAAGAACCGCTGAACTTCCACTGGCTCAAAGGAGCCTGGAACATAGCCAACAGGCCTGTTTACTTAGGTTTTCAAAGATTTGGAAAAAAACGTGTTCGTAACGAGCGTTGGGGTTTGAGTTAAAACAGTTCGAGCGAGTCGTTTTAACTTTTGGTTGCTAAAGACCTTTAAATTAAATTTCATACAGTGAACCAAGTGGCGTTCGTGTCCTCGGCGACATGTGATAGCAGAGCGAGGAATTTTTAAACATTTTGAATGTGGAAACATGAGTGGATGTATTCGTCAGCGTCTAGGACCGACAAAAAAAGCTCTCGAGGATCGAATTGAAGAAATGCAAATCTTTCTCCGACAAGAGGCTAGCCTCGAAGAAACTAAGGACAGGACAAATCAATTGTTGCTCAAGTTGGAAAGAAATCTCAAGTCTTATAAAGATTTACTGGAGCAGTTACAAGAAGCGTTCATGAATCTAGGGGAATGGGGTCGAACACCAAAGAATTTTTGAAAGCAATTCAGAACACGGCTGAGTGAAGGAAACCGGAACTGTTGGAGATCAACTGGTAGTCAAAGGTTCAAATCTAACAGAATGTTCCAGGAAAAGAGAATTGTTAAAAGCCATTGCCACAGTGTTTGACCCGTTGGGATTCTTTACTCCAGGAAAGCTTTTCCCGCTCGTTGCAAACGTAAACACGTTTTTCCAAATCTTAAAAAAAAACCCTAAGTAACCAGGCCTGCTGGCTATGTTCCAGGTTCCTTTGAACAAGCGGAAGTTCAGTTCTTTGAAATCGGCGAAATCTCCACGACACCAATGTTTGTATTTGACTTCTGTAACTTCGAGCTCAGTTTTTCAGATCTGACAAAACGAACAAACGAAAAAAGAAAACAAAAATCTAAACAATCACACGCTTCTAATTCATGTCTGCCTGACGAAGATAAACTTTATTCTCCGGCGCAAGCCATCTTTGTGAACATGGAAATTCAACAATTCTACAATAGTTGGCTCTTTAATTGACACATTTTGTCTAAAAATCCATCAATGATCAATTTACCATGTTATGGCTTGTTTACATTTTAAACCACAGTTAACCCTATTCAGACCGGGCTTTTTTGGATCTTCTGAGACCGGGGGGGGGGCGGATTCCGTAACTTCTACAGGAAAGTAGGTATGGACACCAAATTTTCAGGAGACATTGTATGTCCGAAATTCTATCGATCCACATAATTATGTTGTCATGACAACTTCTATGACGTCATAATTACGTCATATATTGACAGTTCATTCACAGAAAGTGTTTGCCGTACCTATCTCTAAATTGTTTTGAATAATGACAATAACGTTTTCTCTGATGATGTTGGAAAACATTTTTAATGTATATATTGGTACTTGTAACTTGTAGCAACATGATGACGTCATCATGACGTCATAAAAATATATTTGTTTTGATGTTTTAATTTTTGTAATTAAACCACAATCTAAGGGAAGTATAAATTTTTCTTACTCTGTAATTGTTTAAACATTTGTATAACAACAACTTTTTATGTTACCATGACAGTTAATGTGACATCATCATGATGTCAATGTGACGTCAGATGTGCAAGAAAACGTCCAAAAGGCGAGAAAATGTCACCTTAAAATACTTAGAATGTATTTATTCTAAAAAAATACATAAAAAATAAATAAAACTAAAATAACAAAAAATAAAGAAAAAACAACATTAAAAAAAAAAGAAAAGAAATTTCGAATATTTTTTTGGAGCCGCCATCTTGGATCCGCCCTCTTGGATCCGCCATCTTGGATTTGGAATATCGTATCCTGAGCACGGAATATGCGCTAAAATTACCCAAAATCACTCAAAATTAAAAGATTAACATTTAAATCAACAAAGAGTAAAAAACAAAACTAAAAAATATGCGATAAAAGGTAGAAAAAAGTGAAATTTGAAAGTACTACAAAAAAGCCTCTTTAACTACGGTTACCATGGAAACGCCTCCTTACTTTTTAAATTTTGGATCAAGGACGACAACAATGCATCGTTTGGTGTTTAAATCCATAATAAAGATCAGTGTAAAACAGAATAACATAAAATAAACAGAGGAAATACTTATCTCTCAAAATGAGCAAAAAGCATTCGTCAAAATGTGGTTGCCATGGCAACGTCAAATTTTCTTTGACAACATACTTTCTGCCAAAATGTTCACAGATAACTTTTAGGAAAAGATACAGATAACTTTTAGGAAAAGGCTGTAGGTAGAAAGGCTTAGAAGTTATAAACGTTCAAAGTCGGCGCGGGCACTTTCCGCTCCCCCCCCCCCCCCCCCCCCCCCGTGGTCTGAATAGGGTTAATTAATATGCTGAATATACATTGGTTGGTATTTTCAGATACAAACAGAGACAGATTATGTCGACGCTTAATAATGATCAAAGTGCCCTTTGGGCTATCTCCTGTAAGTTCTTCCCATCATGCATCGCTGTCATATTATGTCTGAATATTGTTTTGGATGTTACAATTAGGCATTTAGGTAAGGGTACGCGGTTTCTCGAGTTTAAATCCTCATTTGTTGTTACTATCAGTGACGAGGAGTGTCCAGGAGTTATTGCGAGTGATCACGGGGTACGATGTCATCATTAGAGACCTTAAGATTGAGGTTTTCCCCTTAAACCGCAAACCACAAACGTCGGCCAGCAGTTTACAGTTCGGAGTTCGCCGTATGAACAAAATCTGGGCTTAAGATTGAGGGTTTCTTTTTACCTATGCCTATTACCGGAGCCATCTAGGAAACAAAGTATACATTCATGCATATACATTCATGCATTCACATATCATCAGAAACTGGCTTTTGTTTTACTTTATTTATCGTAGTTTAACCACAAAGTAATCCGACTGGCAAATCAGTTCCAAAACAAACAGCCGGCTGCCATGTTTGTTTACATTCGTTCGTTCACTTCTCTTTAAGCTGAGAAATCGTCTTCAAAATTACGTTTCTATGAAAAAGAATTCGATAATTAATAAGCGAAAGAGTTCTAAAAAGTAGTATTTCCTCTCAAACGTGGGATTGTAATGTTTTAAGGTGCAAAAAAACTTGCGGTAAATCACTTACCTCTAGAGCGTGGTCTAGCCGTGCAAACGTGAACCTCAAACCGCAAACCTGACGGCAAGGCACTGGTCACGTGACTTCTTGACGTTTGCGGTTCGCGGGAAATGCCGAAAAACCTCGATCTTAAGGTCTCTAATAAGCCGTTATCACGTCATTTTCAATCGAAATGGGGTAAACCGTATATGATGAACGCTTTTGGACCGTTTGGTGAGAATACCGTAAATGTCTTGAATTTCCGATTAGTGAAAATGATGCAAGAAAGCGTGAGAAAATTATGTTGTTGTCAGACTTGGTTGCTTTGTATGAAAAGTGAATAATTGGCAAAGGACCGCACACGAAATGCTGGTGGTTTACGTAGGATCCAGAGAAGATCTATAATTAGCCAAAAATGTGAACAAAAATAAAGTAAGCAAGGCTGATACTACATCGACTTTCAGTATGGGCTCCGTATCATGTCGTTGCCGCGTTAAGTGTTCTACGCAATATCAGCCTTGCTTACTTTATTTGCTTTGTATGGATATCTTGGGCGCATACCATTTAGCCAAAAAATCCGGAAATTTCGGTTGAAAAAGTCAAATGGAGCAGATAATTTCCGGAAAATCTGTTCGGAAATTGTGGACTACCTCCAGTATTTTTCCGTTTCGTTATCCGTACTATTTGAACGATACTTCCGTTTCCAGTCTCTCTTGAAGGACCTTCGCGCGGTTTTAGTTGTCTTTTCAACATGACGTCTTATCAATGTGGTTCTTGCTTGTTCATCTCCGACACTATGGACCACAGAAACGCCATCCCCAGCACTTGTTTTATCGGAGGAATAGGCTTCCTACCTCTCGTATTTCTCGTCAAAATCTCTTTGGCTCCCCTTCCCATCTTTAAGTTTGCCAGACTTCTTCTCAACTTCCTCCCTCTTGTACTTTAAACTAGCTTTTGTATATTTCCTCTTATAATCGATTGGTCTGATGGTATGTGAACATATTGCTCGTCGTAAAACTTCCCCGCAGCGCCAGGATTTCAGTTGCTCAATATGGCGTCGACAGTTGCGGAAACCTTTGTGTAATAAAGAGTGGCATGCCTACGCTGCTCCCACGCGCGTTTTTTAGCCTTTAAAGAGGTCAGCTCGTACGAGTATATCTTTTAGAGAACGTTCCCTTTTGTATGATATTAGGGGCGGTTCTTCGTATATTTGGTTTAGTAATAGCTGCTGTTTTATAAGATGCCAGTGTTTCATGAGGATCTGATTTAAGTTAGGCACCGATGGATGATATTTCGTCACAAATGGCAGGATTTTCTTGTCTTCTTTTTGTTTTTGCTGGAGCGTTTTATTTCTGTCTTCAAAAGTCACTTCTGAGAGGACCCTTTGAACAAAATTCTCTGGGTAGCCTCTTTCAAGTAGATGTGTTTTGAAGTTATTTATGTTCTCTTGAAATAATGTTTTTGAAGAGTAGTTCTGAGGAGTCTGAGAGCATCTCCTTTGATGAAGCCTTTTTTGACTCCAGATGGGTGGCATGTAGAATAATGGGTGTACTGAAAAGTTTCAGATGCTTTGAAATGGTTGCGTACATCGAGCACCGATTCAGCTATGAATCTCTTACTTTTGTATACGCTAGTGTCCAAGAAGCATATTTCTGTTTTGGATATCTCAGCCGTAAATTTTATGCTTGTATGATGTTTGTTTGTATGTTCAATGAGCCGTAGTATTTCTCAGTTGGTTGTGTCCCAAAGGGAAAATATGTCATCAATAAAACGTTTCCAAACGAGCGGTTTTAAAGCACTTTGACTTATGAGTTCTGTTTCCACCTTTGCCATAAAAATGTTTGCAAAAGCGACTGCCATTTTGGTGCCCATGGCAGTTGCGTGAGTTTGAAGTAGTTCTATCCATTAAAATGGAATGAGGTCGCTGTTAAGATAAGTCTGAGCGCTTTTTGAAGTAGTCGTGTAGGAATAGGAGGTTCATTCTTGTGAAAGGCGTCATAGGCCTTGCATACTATGTTGATTCCCTCCTTTTGTGGGATATTCGTGTATAGGCTCGTTACGTCCATAAAAACAAGGATTGTGTTTCCTGGGACTTTCGTTTGTTCTACGAAATTGATGAAATGAGTCGTATCTTTGAGATATGACTCTTGTTGTTGTGCTATCGGCTAAATCAGTTTGTCAATGAATGATGATAGTTTCTCTGTTGGGCCATCACACCCTGATATAATTGGTCTTCCGACAGGGGTCGGTTTGTGTATCTTTGTGAGAGTGTAAAATATTGGGATTCGAGGCGGGTCTGGTGTTTGAAACAGCCACTTTTTAGTCATTTCATCCATGTAATTTCCATGATAGAGTTCGTCAATTAGTTGTTGAACTCTGAAGTATGTTTCTTTAACCATGGGTTCTGGAAGAGGCAAAGTGAGTTTTATTTAAATTGTATTAAAACTGTTTCTGTGGTTGAGGGCGGGTCATCTTGTTTCATGTGCGGACTCGAAGAGGGGCCACATTATAAGTATGCAGTGGCAAGAACAGGCCCAAGGGAAATTATGTATAGGAAAATGAAAATGCAACAGCCCACCTCCCCCCCCCCCCCCCCCCCCGCCCCCCTCTCTAATAAATGACCGGTCCCTTATGTAACGGTCACCCTAACCGGTTTTTTTTCATACAAATGGTGAGCACCTCTTAATATAAAGGGCTATTTTATTTTTACATGATAACGCGCAGGAAAATCCTCCGAAACGCAGAGAATGATTGCAGAAAATCCCACTTAGTTATGCAACCGGGCCCTTGACCTTTACATAAGAATTTCATAATTTGGTTTCATTCATACCATGCAAGAATACTCTTTAATCACTGCTACATGAAAACCCTGATTTCCTACAGGTATGGAAATATGCTTCTAAATTTCCTCTCATTTAATACATGAGATAAGCACAATTTTTCTACATTAAAATCAACCACTTTACCAAGTTAGAATCCTCATATTATGCAACTTCTCACAAAGTTCCACATTAAAATGATAGCAATACATGTATATTGACTGATGATTATTTACATTTATTTGGTTTGCATTTCTTAATATAAACGAGACATTGATAAATCCTGTCAGGAACAGTACAGCGCATTAACATATACTAACAACTAACAGCGGTTCACGTCGCTCATAGCGTCCTACGCAGACGTCCTTAGACGTCCCACGTCCGTGGGGGAGGAAAGATTGCGTGACGAGCCCTAAGGATGTCTGCGTAGGAGGTTACGCCGCTCACCGAATCAAAATAAATTGCACACTTTAATACTATTCGGTGCGTTCTAGAGTAATTAACAGAATTACATGAAACAATCGTCCGTTTTGTGGTAATGGAACCTATTCCCAAATCCTTCGCAATAAGTGGATAGCTTCACATTTTGTTTGCGTATGACATGTTAAAGAAAAGGCTGCTGGATCATTCGTTGATAAGAATAGTTCACAAGCGGCTTGAAAGTTGACCGAACATAAATCGTGTACACAGGAAAAATGCGTTCGCTTCTTTCCTTAATCCTTTCCCTTAAACAAATCACATATAGGTATTCTCACTTTGTGATCCCAGTGCTTGAAGCTCGATATAAAGCGGTAACATGCCACTGTAAAGTGCTTCGTCTCCTCGAATCCCTCTTGCTTCGCTATGACAAATCCTGATACGACCGTTTTGATCGCGCGCAAAATGGGAGATCGACACTTTCCGATCCGCCGCCAAACTCGAACTTTCCGGCTGGAAAAATATGGGATGCAAAGGATTCTACTCACTAAAACTCGCATATTCCGATCGAGAGAGTCCCCATTTATCGTTTGGGAAGAAACATTTTTCCCTTCACAAAACAATCACACAATGTCTGGTGTTCAGATTTCATCTTTGACATCAAATACTTATCATGAATATGTTCTTATATTTTCCTCTAAAAACGCGTTTGCGTTTTTCGCATTGGTGTCTCGCAAAATCTACCTTTTTACGTAGTCAGATCAGCCTTGCAATTTGTCGTTTATTTTTGTTCATTTTTTGGCTGATAAGGTCTTTTGTAGATCCTACGTAACGATAACAGCATTATCGTTTGTGGTCCTTTGCAGATTTTAGTTCTATTTTCATATTGTTTTGGGACCGTAGGTCATTTATTGATCCGATATGCTGACCAAGTTCTCTTTCAGCATGGTTTTGTCCATGCGTTTTAATGTTTACATTGTCTTGCCATGTACATTGATTCAGTTTTTGTGAGACACCATTGTGACATCTTGGGACGGCTTGTTCCCCGCAACACGTGATGTGGCACGCGTGATGCGGGTGACAAGTTAGTTCCAAGGTACGGAACTTGATATTGTGTACAGGTCATTGTGCAATATATTTACGACTGCTTTCTTGTAGTCGTTCTTAGTTTGTTACAAGCTACAGCCCCAAGAAAGGGCGAAACAGCTGTCCGCGGTTGCTACCCTGCTTTATCGGTTTCTGTCGCATTGGTGTCTCGCAAAATCTACCTTTTTACGTAGTCAGATCAGCCTTGCAGTTTGTCGTTTATGTTTGTTCATTTTTTGGCTGATAAGGTCTTTCGTGGATCCTACGTATCATTTACAGCATTATCGTTTGTGGTCCTTTGCAGATTTTGGTTCTATTTTGTACTAATACCTAAACTTAAAAACTCAGAATTTGAATAACCCAAATCTATATTTTACAATTACATTTAATTTTTTCCTTTCGCTTGGAAATATCTATTTTAGTTATAGACGTTATAGGAATTCTGGAAATATTTCTTTTAATTAAAATCGACGTGTTTATTGACCTTTATTGAGATAAGTGGTTTAAGGTTAAAAGAATGTCTCAAGAATGTCTAAGCTGAGAGCGCCAGAACTTTCGTTCATTCAGGCCAGTGATTTCTGGCGCGGACTCGACAGTCTGTGAGCATTTTGCTTTCAATATTTAATTCAACTCAAAACACAAATTCTCCTTACTGGTCCCCATTCATTTCGTATAAGACAAATCAGGAGAAATTGTTAAAGGGTCAATTCAAGGGAACTCATCTTGGGTGATCATTATCCTAATTCTTATTACCTCTGTACTTAATAGTACATTGATACTACAAGGAGAAATTTGATACTGATCACTACTGGCGCTTAAATAAAAGGTTAATTCAAAATGCACATTTATTTGAGTTTTTGCTTTGTAGTTTACGGTATGATACCGTAAACTACAAAGCAAAAAGTCACAGGTTTTTACACCTTAAATAAACCCAAAATTGAACAGATATGCATAAACTTTAAAAATCTGCTAGTCGACTCTCATGTCCAATAAAGTCTATTAATATTATCTAACCAAAATGCAGCTAACAAAAATGCCAAAAATGTACCCATGGATCGACAAAGAATGCAGGTTAGACACCAATATATTAACTTAGGAGATAAAAACGACGCAAAGCCAAGATGCCCAAGCCAAGATGCCCAAGTAGAGTTTTTATATGATCTTAATAACATCCACGCAAAAATACTTGGCATACAGCACTAAGGAAATCAGTGGGCAGTGAGGTACGATTGTACATGTAGATATAATAAAACACCATTCCGAATTACAAACATTTTGTTTGATTCCCAAGCCATAGTTTTCATTAAATTAGCCCCATTATTCAAAACCTTTCGTCCGGATGATTTGCCGTGTATGAGAACTGCTGAAAAAGTCGAAATAATGTTACAAAACTCATTAATCGTCCTTAAGGAACACGAAAAAGAGATCTATCTATGAACAAAAAACTAATTTATCTGATAGAAGGTTATTAATCATTAAATATATTATCTACATGTACTCAACAGCTTTGAAAAGGATGGTTTGTTTTGCTTGTCTAATGCTTCCCACCGAACTTCGCATGGTATCATATCGCACTGTAAGAAACGTAATGATTCGTCAAATTAAAAAGGTTTATCAGTATAGTTACGCTTCAAGTGGGCTAACAAATACAATCACAAAGAAGATGATATGGTTACATTTTACAACCCCATCGCACAACGTCAATTTTAAGGGGAAGCAATTCAACAATAATTTCAAGCTGCTATTCGTGGAAAACCGGGGAGAAACCCACCCGCTATTAATTGTCTAGTAAGACGTTTGTGGAGCTAGAGCTGCAGATGTATTTCAACTAATTCTTGTTTGCAAAAAGTAACTATTTGGTGGGAGTTAGAGAAGAGTTCGAAAGACATGTACCCTACCGTATTGCTGTAGGAGTCAATAGGAGCCCATGCGATATTTCCATGCCGGAAGTGAGCTAACCGCCTCCTGGTTAGCTCAGTTGATAGAGCACCGGTCTGCAGAGCGGGAGGTCTCGGGTTCGAACCCCGGCCGGACCAACACTCAGGGTCTTAAAATAACTGAGGATGAAGGTGCTGCCTTTGCTATGACATCGGCAAATGGTTAGACCTTCACGTGGCTCGGATGACCACGTAGAAATGGTGGTCCCGTCTCCCATGGGGACGTAAAAGAACCACTGAGGACGTAACAAACCCTGGCTGTGACCACCCTCAGTGTCAGTACTTGTTCATGGGTGAGGTGGGTCTGATTGATTGTGAAGCGCATTTGAATATATATATATATATAGAATTTGCGCTATACAAATGCATATTATTATTATTATTATTATTATTATTATTATTATTATTATTATTATTATTATTAAGTGGGACGCGCCAGTCAACGATGGCCATCGTAGAACAGCAAGGAACAACACAGTCAGGGCAAACCCGCATGACATGATAAATTATTTTTTAAATACGAAATTTGCTTTTCGTTTTGAGTTGACAACTTCCACCAGGAACAAAACGGGAAGACAGTTGCAGCAAAGGCTGAGGGCATCGAAGGGAGTGCCTCCTTTTACTTCCAAGCCTATCCATCAAATTCACAATGTATACGACACCCAATCAGGCTTTAATAGTATCGTTCCGTTCAACCAATCACAAGCGACATTTTGGCTGTTCTGATGTTTCGTATATAGAGACGCCCTTGAAGTATTGTTCATCGGCATGTTTGTAAATTTAATTCCCTTGACCGTAGCTACAATGAAATCCCCACAAGTGTGCACAACTACTGACGAGCATTGCCAATAGCAATTAAGACTTTTTTCATCGCGATATCACGTTTATTTTGCCTAACATCCCGTTACATCAGATTACACAGAATTGACAGTAAGGTAGAATACATAAGAAAAACCTTTGAATGCAGAGGTCCACACGACGCAGAAATTAAACTTACTGGTAGTTGCCGGATCTTCCTTGTGAAAGATCTCGTGCCAGGCGTCACTTGAATGTGAAAATACAAAACTGAATGCAAGGCTGGCACTACGGCAAAGGGCAGATTTATTAATGGCCAATATTTCGACTAATTGTACTAGTCTTCCTCAGGGCCAGGGCTATACTGAAAGAAAATATTGTAACGGCTCCTAAAATTTGAAAATTACATGGTTATAAATTATTGGCTAATACATGACATGTAGACAGCGCACTTGTAGACATAAGATAAAAATAATATATGACATATATATAGTGTGTGATATAAAACTGAGTTCAGCGTTCGTTCTTTCGGTTAATGCCTTCTGGTGACAAAGTGTTCCCTCTATGAATTAAAAAGGCCTCGCGTGCTTTTCGACGGGAAGCATTGATGGTAGGTTGCATTTCAAGCGGGATGAGTCTCATGTCCGAGGAAGAGTGGTCTGGTAGGTTGAAATGTGTAGGGACCGCTGCTGTGGAGTTGGCGTGATGTGGGTTGTTTGTCCCTTGTCTGTGTTCTGTGAAGCGTTCACGAATCGTGCGTTTGGTTTCCCCTATATACTGTTTTTTACATTTTTTACATTCTATCATATATGTGAGGTTACTAGAATTACAGGTTAAATGTTGTTTTATTTGTCTAATTTCCCCGGTGTTGCTAAAAGTATACGAAGTTCTACCATTGTCAATGTAAGGGCAGGTGAGACATCCATGAGTGGAGTTGCAGCGGAAAGTGCCAGGGGTGGGCTTTGGTGTCGTGTTAGTGTTTTTTAGTTTAGCTCTAACCAAAAGGTCGCGAAGGTTTGGTGAACGACGGTAAGCGATGAAAGGAACATCTTTGAATATTTTTTGCAGGTGATTTGTGGAATGGAGAATAGGTTGTTTCTTGTGAAGTATTTCTTTAATATTAGGTAGTGCTGGGTTATAGGTGATCGTGAACGGGACTGGGGATTTATCTTTATCCCGATTATGTTCCAGTAATGTCTCACTTCTGAGAATTTGTTGGGCTCTTGAGATTTGCTCTCTCACAAAACGTTCTTTGTAACCTCTTTTTATTAAATATGAAAGTAATTCTGCTGACCGACGCTCGAAGAATTCGTCTTTGGAACAAATCCGGCGTAAACGGAGGGCGAGGCTGTAGGGGATGGCTTTTTTTGTATGATAAGGATGACTTGAGGAGTGGAGTAAGTACTGGTGTTTATCTGTAGGCTTGCAAAAGAGGTCGGTTTCAATTTTTCCATTTTCGAGTAGAACATTGACATCCAGGAAAGGAATTGAAGATTTGGACCGTTCACTAGTGAATTTAATAGTGGGATGGATGTTGTTGAGGTATGTGATGAAGTTGTCTAGTTTTTCTTCTCCGTGTGTCCATACCATTAGAATGTCATCTATGTATCTGAGCCAGAGAAAGGGTTGGTCAGCGTAATCTTTCAGTGCTTTCCTTTCGAATTCCCCCATAAAAAGGTTAGCGTAAGCAGGTGCCATTCTAGTCCCCATTGCCGTACCATGTTGTTGTATAAAATGTTCGTCATTGAAAACAAAGTTGTTCATATTCAGAATCATTCTTAGAAGATCACAGATAGATTCAGAGGGGACGGTTTTGTCAGTTCGTTGGCTAAGAGCTATCCTACATGCGTCGATTCCTTCGTTTGCAGGGATGTTCGTGTATAGAGAAGAGACGTCAAGAGTAACAAGCATGGCATTGCTAGGGAGAACATTGATTTCTTTAAGTTTGTTCAGCAGGTGGGTGGTGTTCTTTACATAAGATGGGAGTGTCTGCACCAGAGGATTTAGATGAAAACTAACGAACTCTGATATTTTTTCAGTAGGGTGTCCATTTGCTGAAACAATAGGTCGACCTGGGTTTCCAGCTTTGTGAATTTTAGGCAGGATATAAAAGCGACCAGCTTTTGGATCTTGAGGGGTTAAATAGTGGTGGGTTTCCTTGTCTATAATGCCCTCAGATAAAAGCCTTTTGAGGTAGAAACGGACTCTTTTGTTAATGCTTTCGGTGGGATCTGCATTGACCTTCTTATAGAACTGTTGGTTATTTAATTGTCTGTAGCATTCGTTTAGATAGTCTTGGCACGAGATCTTTCACAAGGAAGATCCGGCAACTACCAGTAAGTTTAATTTCTGCGTCGTGTGGACCTCTGCATTCAAAGGTTTTTCTATTTGCTTCTACAAGCGTCCACCGGTCCCTTGTCTGGATCCGCTCAATTAAACATCTGGCTACATCATGGGCATTGATACCAGTGCTTGGAGGAAAATCATCGGCTCCTTCTACTTCACTAATCAAAGTTACCGACGAGTATCCAACGGTAACGTCACTCGCTTCTCGCTACAGATCGCCAAGGACGGCCATTATCCTATATCATTCATTCTACTTATGTCCGTTTTGGTTGTTTTTTTCACAAACATTATATTGGCCTCACATTTCCACGGGTCTCCCTCCTGCGAACAACTGTTGGCATATCACAAGTCCATTCTTGCTGAGAATCACGATACCATCCAATTCCATGGCTTTATACCTCGGGTTGAGTCTTCAGCTGAAGTGTTACAGAGCACATCGGTCACACTTATCCCTTATCAGCTTCTCCTACTCGCCATGGATATCAATCCGAACCCTGGTCCTACGTTTTCCTTAATCAAGGATTTTTCTTCTCTTACACCGATGGTCAAACAAAGATTTAATCTTTACAAACGTACTGCTACTAAAGTCACGCGACATGAATTTCATCTTAAAACTTACCAATTTTATCTGCAAAAGAAACTTATCCCTAAAGGACTAAAGCCCAAGCTACATCCCGCCATTAAACCTATCAGTGAAGATTTTTACTTAAAGTGGAATTATAACATCGATCAACTTGGTTTTCTCCAACTGCGCCTTTTAGAAGAAGAATGTATAAAAAAACTTATAAGCCTAAACAAAACTAAAGCTGACCTACACTCTCAGTTACTTGGCCTTTGCGAACATGAAACGTTTAACTGTCTTATGAACTTTGTTTCTGAGATTATATCTTATTTACAGTCCAAACTTAAGGTCAAGTACCTGACCAAAATAGAAAGAGACTCCGCGTCAAACGCACACAACGCAATAGTACATTATCCCACTGATTTTCCCTTTTATATCGAAACAATACCTTATCAACAAGATACTGACACTAATACTGAACGAACAAATCAAGCTGATTGTAATAATCCCAACCTACGACCGCTAGAAAATCAACAGTTTCCTACAAACTCAGCAGCACAAAACAACCAAGGAGATAACACTAGAAACAAACGTAGAAAAAACCGTCGAGTTCGCTCATCTAATTCGTTTTCTAAAAAGAAAACACCTATTCGTCTTGACACAACCACCGTGATTAATCTTTCAAACGTCGCAATGACTGATGATGAAATACTTCTCTTATCAAGAGGTTTAACCTTTTGTCCAACTCCCAGACACATCGACTGGGCTCAAGTTAAAGCTGACATTTATGATTTCTCTAGACGTTTACGATTGAAAGAATACTTCTACAGCGAAGACAGGACATGTGAATTAACACCTAATCCATTCCGCCTTAAAAGTACTTGGTGTCCTCCATCAAACCGTGATCCAATTCTCGACATCTATATCAATACCCTAGAAAGTGACATAATGAATGCCAAACCCACACGTGTCCGTGACAACTTAACCCGCAGAGAGCGAATCGCCCTAAAAAGACTACAACGACGGACAGACATCATCATCAAACCTGCAGACAAAGGATCTGGTACTGTGGTGATGAACAGACAAGACTATCTAAACGAATGCTACAGACAATTAAACAACCAACAGTTCTATAAGAAGGTCAATGCAGATCCCACCGAAAGCATTAACAAAAGAGTCCGTTTCTACCTCAAAAGGCTTTTATCTGAGGGCATTATAGACAAGGAAACCCACCACTATTTAACCCCTCAAGATCCAAAAGCTGGTCGCTTTTATATCCTGCCTAAAATTCACAAAGCTGGAAACCCAGGTCGACCTATTGTTTCAGCAAATGGACACCCTACTGAAAAAATATCAGAGTTCGTTAGTTTTCATCTAAATCCTCTGGTGCAGACACTCCCATCTTATGTAAAGAACACCACCCACCTGCTGAACAAACTTAAAGAAATCAATGTTCTCCCTAGCAATGCCATGCTTGTTACTCTTGACGTCTCTTCTCTATACACGAACATCCCTGCAAACGAAGGAATCGACGTATGTAGGATAGCTCTTAGCCAACGAACTGACAAAACCGTCCCCTCTGAATCTATCTGTGATCTTCTAAGAATGATTCTGAATATGAACAACTTTGTTTTCAATGACGAACATTTTATACAACAACATGGTACGGCAATGGGGACTAGAATGGCACCTGCTTACGCTAACCTTTTTATGGGGGAATTCGAATGGAAAGCACTGAAAGATTACGCTGACCAACCCTTTCTCTGGCTCAGATACATAGATGACATTCTAATGGTATGGACACACGGAGAAGAAAAACTAGACAACTTCATCACATACCTCAACAACATCCATCCCACTATTAAATTCACTAGTGAACGGTCCAAATCTTCAATTCCTTTCCTGGATGTCAATGTTCTACTCGAAAATGGAAAAATTGAAACCGACCTCTTTTGCAAGCCTACAGATAAACACCAGTACTTACTCCACTCCTCAAGTCATCCTTATCATACAAAAAAAGCCATCCCCTACAGCCTCGCCCTCCGTTTACGCCGGATTTGTTCCAAAGACGAATTCTTCGAGCGTCGGTCAGCAGAATTACTTTCATATTTAATAAAAAGAGGTTACAAAGAACGTTTTGTGAGAGAGCAAATCTCAAGAGCCCAACAAATTCTCAGAAGTGAGACATTACTGGAACATAATCGGGATAAAGATAAATCCCCAGTCCCGTTCACGATCACCTATAACCCAGCACTACCTAATATTAAAGAAATACTTCACAAGAAACAACCTATTCTCCATTCCACAAATCACCTGCAAAAAATATTCAAAGATGTTCCTTTCATCGCTTACCGTCGTTCACCAAACCTTCGCGACCTTTTGGTTAGAGCTAAACTAAAAAACACTAACACGACACCAAAGCCCACCCCTGGCACTTTCCGCTGCAACTCCACTCATGGATGTCTCACCTGCCCTTACATTGACAATGGTAGAACTTCGTATACTTTTAGCAACACCGGGGAAATTAGACAAATAAAACAACATTTAACCTGTAATTCTAGTAACCTCACATATATGATAGAATGTAAAAAATGTAAAAAACAGTATATAGGGGAAACCAAACGCACGATTCGTGAACGCTTCACAGAACACAGACAAGGGACAAACAACCCACATCACGCCAACTCCACAGCAGCGGTCCCTACACATTTCAACCTACCAGACCACTCTTCCTCGGACATGAGACTCATCCCGCTTGAAATGCAACCTACCATCAATGCTTCCCGTCGAAAAGCACGCGAGGCCTTTTTAATTCATAGAGGGAACACTTTGTCACCAGAAGGCATTAACCGAAAGAACGAACGCTGAACTCAGTTTTATATCACACACTATATATGTCATATATTATTTTTATCTTATGTCTACAAGTGCGCTGTCTACATGTCATGTATTAGCCAATAATTTATAACCATGTAATTTTCAAATTTTAGGAGCCGTTACAATATTTTCTTTCAGTATAGCCCTGGCCCTGAGGAAGACTAGTACAATTAGTCGAAATATTGGCCATTAATAAATCTGCCCTTTGCCGTAGTGCCAGCCTTGCATTCAGTTTTGTATTTTCAGAATACATAAGGCTAGGAGATCTTAAGCAAGTTCCATTGAGCTTTTTATAAAGACCCCCCCCCCCCCCCCCCCCGCAATTATATAGCTAGCGTATTACAGTGCAACCTCGTTCCCAGGGTCTCTCATCTTCCCGCCCCCTGGAGCGAGAGAAGAGAGACCCTGGTTAACTCTGGTCACGTGCCTCTTGGACAATTATATTCCTAAGGAGGGGTCGACGGTGTTTGTAACTTTGTCTCGTTTTCTTCACAGTGGCTCGTGCTGTGCGCGAGTCCGTTGATGTCCGGAAACGGTTCAATCAAACGATTCAAACAAAAGCGAATGAATTATGCGCAAGGATTAAAATGGTTATCGTTCAATCATTTTACAAGCGTATAATGAAACAATAAAATGTAAAGATCTTGTATAGACATTCAAACGACTGGAACTGGTAAATGTTGAACAAAACAACATGCCTCACCTACGAAGAATAAAAGCTATCATTATCTTCTCTACCTCGTTTCCTGTTATAAAAGTGTACAGTCGATCTGCATGTCAAAATATTTTTCCACTTCGCCATCGTCTGAGAACAGAATTTAATGTGCCTGTCGAATGAAGCTTGAAGATCGCCTGCTAAATAGTATGTAGCGATAATTCATCTTAGTTCGGAACAATGCCATATAAAATCAAAAACATTTTCTGCCGAGACCGAGCTTAGCGGCGGCGTCCAGTAATAAAATTGGACTGTAATTGTGTAGCGAGTCCAAAGCTTTTAATACTGCCGACAAATCTTCAAGCGCCGTGACAATTCCCCAACTGTTAATTTACGGATCTTAAAGCAACTTGCATTCTCAAAACCAATCGATGTGGATATGTTTTGAAGTCTGCGGATGACCGCCGCTTCACATTTATCGGAAGCCGCCAAACGCTTTTCGGATTTGTTTTGATTTGCAATGTTCTGCTAGAGCGAACAAATTTCACACTTTGCCGCCCCTCCCTCAAATCTTTTACTTGTTACATCCCAGATTTTGGGACGCACGTGACCAGAGTTAACCAGGGTCTCTCTTCTCTCGCTCCAGGGGGCGGGAAGATGAGAGACCCTGGGAACGAGGTTGATTACAGTGTAGTAGGCGTTAAGATAAGGATGTATTATGTTGGAGTCGCTTCGGGTCGGCATCTTTTGTTTAACCAAAATATCAAGACCAACGAGGTTTGTTTTGTGTAGTTAACAAGAATGACTCTTCGAGTAGTGAAGTCGGGCTTTTAAGGGGTATTGTAAGTGCACCAAAGGTACGAGAATTAATCCAAAATTGTTATGATGTGTTTTAAAGTTGCTTTTCCGGTCGCAGAAGGTGATTCGTCTGATGCACGATACTTCGTCATTTGAAACCTTTCGCAATAACTAGTGCATGCAAGGTCAACATTGGCTTCCAAGTCCAACTTTATTACCTCCATTCATCTGTTGCTCGAAATGAAAGAAAATGAATCGTTATAGAATGGAACTCTCGCTAAATCCGGCAATAATGTAAGTTCCTTTTACTTGAAATGGACATTGAATTGTTAAAGCGATCTTGACGAGGACCGTGGTTCACTGTTGATATTTGGACGTAAAATGGATATCAATTTGATAAAGTGACATTGACAAATATCGACTGTGGCTCATAATTATTTGAACGAATTGACCTTTTGTCTTTTAAAACTCTCTCTCCGATCAGAAGAACAAGCAACGGGGAATAAATGCTGTATCATCTGTGACGTTGCACGCTAACGATATTTTTTATCCTTGTGTTACTTTTGTAATACCGGTATTTCCTCTATGTGCGGAATACATATTTAACAAATGAATTGCACGTTAATAATAAACAGCACTAGCTTGACCTTTTTTTTTTTACAACTACTTTATCTAAATAGATACTTAATCCTCCGACAAATAGCATATTTGCGTCACCGACATTCCCGACCTCTCTCACCTAGCGCGGATGACTTCAATCCGTGATCCATGACGGTAACCAAAATGAGAATGATTTCAAGCTCGCAGAATAATACAACTGACTCAACTCAAATGCCTTTTTTGCTCCTCACAACTTCCATTGGTTCCTTAAAAACCACACTTTTTTCACGTAAAAACATTTAAATTGGATCGTGTAAACAGTTTTACTAAGCTCTTAGAAAAAGCTTTGATTTGAAATAAATTACCTCCAAAATAACTTATTATTCATCGATATTTTCTCATCACATCTTTGAAAACTTTATGACGCTATACATGAAATCTAACACCAAAAACCTCAATTTATCCATGACCATGATTGATATTGCTATACCAACTAATACACGTCACTAACACTGCATCGGGCTATATCAGGAGCTTATAAACTCCTGGCTATATAAACCACTTGAAAATCTCCACTTTTTTGCTTCTCACAGGGCAATTCATAGAGTCGGTGCCGACTCAATAAAGGCTGGTTCTCATATAATCGTCCCGGTCGTCCCGGTCGTCCGAGTCGTTTCAAAAGTTTTTTGCAAACGACTCAGACGATCGGGACGACTCAAGCGATTTGGGTTCTCATATGATCGTCCCGGTCGTCTCGAACGTCAATAGCGCAGTCGTAAACTGTGTCCGACAACATGTTTTGGGCAATAATACTGCATTCTGGGGTAGATTTGGGTCGCTTCGATCGCCTCAGTCGTCCCGGTCGCCTGAGAGTAGTTCTCGTATGATCGTCCCCGATTTTTAACAATCGTCCCAGTCATCCGGATAGAAGACAGTCCTATCCAAGCGACCACGATCGTCCCAGTCGTCCGGGTCGTTTGCGATCGTCCCGGGTCGTCTCACAAGTGTTCTCATATAATCGTCCCGATCGTCCGTGCACTTTTTGAAACGACTCGGACGACCGGGACGACCGGGACGATTATATGAGAACCAGCCTTAAGATGTAAACCGAATTTTAAGGACGTTCAACTCTGTCAGTCAAAATCTTTCTATCTTATATTCAGATGCGACCATTATGCGTACGCTTATATCTTTATGTTTATATCGGGCCCGTTTTCAATGGGCATGAGCACCATGCTTCCGCTTCCGCTTCCGCTTATGTCGCTGGTGAAAATTGTAGCTATAGTTGTAATATGAAGAACAGTCTTAAAGAAGGAACATGAATAAGGAAAGGAATTCCATGACTTCCAATACTCAGCTTGTGCTTCGCATAGCTTGTAATTACGTCGTCTCGTACTAAGATCAATAAACGACTGGAAATCCATAAAATTCCCTGTTATTACTGGTAAAAGGAACTGCATCGTTACCCACCGATGTAAAGTTGACTGCAATTTCCGCACTACACAAAGACACCGAATTGTAAATATTAATTTACTAAACGATGATTAAGGGAGCTTATGAAGTCACGGAAGACACGAGCAAAACAAATAAACTTAACAAATGCATTGGAACACAGCCCAAATAAACTTGTACATTTAAAATTTGATGGCCTTTGTTATTAACAAGCTCGAAATAACAAGAAATGACTTTAATTACCTGGAGGTCATCAATTTCCGGAAATACCGAAACCTCCGGTCTCAAAGATCAATGCATCCGTTAGTTAAGGATACTGACTAGTAGTAATCATAGATTATAGTGCGTCTCCTTATCCCGTGGCACCTCGTCTTGCTCTAGTCCCTAAGTTTCAGCCACTGTTTAAAGGGGCTATGTCGCGAGGTATGTCACGCAAGCATAAACGTCGGGCCGACATCAAACAAATTCACGCTATCGCCATGGAATTGCGCAAAATCCTTCAATTCTGCTGTGCTGTGTACTCCGAAAGGTCTCAGATTTTCCCGACATATAAATACAGTCGAACCTCCTTAATACGGACACCAAAGGGACAGACCAAAGTGTCCGTATTATAGAGGTGTCCGTATTATAGAGGTAGGGATTGTATGAATTTTTGTATCTTCGAGACCAAGAGAACTGTCCGCAATAGAGAGGTGTCCGTATTATGGAGGTGTCCGTAAGGAGAGGTTAGACTGTAGTATATTTGTCTTGATTTAAGTTCGGTTATTTCCCTGATTCTGAAATCATGCCTCAGTACATGTACTAATACCGGAAGCGAAAATGAGAAATTTCTGAGAAAGTCTGAAAAAGTGCTCCCGTGATAAACGATTACATGTAAGGCCCGGTTCAAACGTCGAACTAATGCAAATGAGCAAAATCTATTGTTCTTGTTCATTTGCATTAGATTCGGCACGTTTGAACCGGGCCTAAGTCACGCAACATACAACGTGAATTTCTTAGGATTTTTCGGATAAAATTGCAACTACCAGTTACAAGTAAGACACAAGACTGTTGAATATAATTCCTTTATTAGCTAGACAAATTTTAGTCACAAAAGCGAAATCTTTAGTCGCAAATGCGCCCGATTTCAGGCGCAATTTCGAGCCCATTAAAATTAATCTGCGTTCGCCTGGCGCGGCCGGTCAGTGAATTATTGCTACAAGACATACAGCGCATCGCACCGTGGAACATCGCGAAGAACGACGTTGGTATTTGAGTGAATGCTTCCCAAATCAGGCAGAGAACCACAGCGAAATCAAGATAGAACATTCAAAACATACCAGAACGGTGCTAGAAGCGAGGAAAATCCGATAACTCAGGATAACTTCTTGCTTGATTCCAAAGAGACCCAACAACTTACTTGCTCCGGAGAAGAACCTTCGTCCAATTTTTCCAATGCGTACTTTTAGGCATTGAGATATTGAGCCGTACGATTCCAAAATCGGGAAAAAAATGCGAAACTTTGTCGTTGTGGAACGTTGTACGTTGTCGAACGAGCTGTCAGAGCACGAGGCAGCAAAAAAGTGCGCACACAGGTCAAGCGCTTAGCATGCGCGATACTATTGTGACGTTTCAAGATGGCGCAGATTTGGTACCGACACTTTTCTCGATTCGTTCCGCCTTGCCGACAAGATTAGGAAGCGTCTCCTTCGTCGACGCAATAAAGATTTAACAACTGCTAAAACTACTTAACGTGATCAACAGTGGTTATATGTGATTTTTCTTTTAATTTATCCATGTTGTAAATTGGCCTTTTTCGATATCTTAAAATTATTTCTTGTTCCCGAGGAGTGCATTGTCAGGCATTGGGAAATAAAACAAGACACTACATTGAGGTTCTAGGATACATAGTTATTCTTATTTTATTTAATTGTTTGTTTTTTGTTTTTTTCCCTCAAGCCTTGGAGTCAAGTTAGAATTTGGTAAGTCGAAATTGGCTTATTAATTAAGATTCGATTTCAAGAAAAAATATAAACACTCCTGAGAATTTAATGATTGGTACTGCGTAACCAGAGGAGAATTAGTCAGCCAGACAACAGTGCATTTTTATCGTGTGTACTTAAGGTGGCCCGATCCTATGTTTGGCGGATTGGTTACATTTTTGAATCGAGTATTTTTGGTAGCAAAGGTTTAAACGATTTCTATAAGTTTTGGCATTCTAAACGAAGAACGTTAGAATTTTAAGAAAATATCATTTATTTTTCGCCCAAAAAGAATGGTTTTTGGGCCTTAATCTAGGCGTTTAAAAAAATATTCGATAGGTTTTTCATTTGATAGAATCCATACGAAATCCTGTTTTGACAGGCATTCTGAATATTTCGCTAGCTTCAGGACACGATTTCAGTCAATCCCAATTATCGCGGAGATCTTGCGAATCTTCCACTGGCTCAAAGGAGCCTGGAACATAGCCAGCAGGCCTGTTTAAGATTTGGAAAATCGTGTTCGTAACGAGCGTTCGAGTTCGAGTTAAAACAGTTGGAGCGAGTCCTTTTAGCTTCAACTTTGGTTGTTAAAGTCCTTTAAATTAAATTTCATGCAGTGAACCAAGTGGTGTTCGTGTCTTTGGCGACATGTGGTAGCAGAGCGAGGTTTATTTAAACATTTTGAACCTGGAAACATGAGTGGATGTATTCGTCGGCGTCTAGGACCGACAAAAATACCTCTCGAGGATGGAATTGAAGAAACGCAAAACTTTCTCCTGACAAGAGGCTAGCCTCGAAGGAATTGAGGACAGGACAAATAAATTGTTACTCAAGTTAGAGAGAAATCTCAAGTCTTATACCCGGGGTCTTATATAAAGATTTACTGGAGCAGTTACAAGAAGCGTTCATGAATCAACGGGAACGGGAGACGAACTCCAAGTAATTTTTGAAAGCAATTCCAGAAAACGACAGAGTGAAGGAAACCCTAACCTAGGTACTTGGAGTGCTCTGGAACTGTTGGAGATAAACTGGTAATCAAAGGTTCAAAACTAACAGAATGTTCCACGAAAAGAGAAGTGCTGAAAGCCATTGGCACAGTGTTTGACCCACTGGGATTCTTTGCTCCAGTAGCTTTAAAAGGAAAGCTTTCCTCGCTCTTTACGAACAGATTTTTCCAAATATGAAAAAAAAAATCCTAGGTAACCAGGCCTGGTGGCTATGTTCCAGGCTCCTTGGAGCAAGCGGAAGTTCAGTTCTTTGAAATCCGCGAAATCTCCACGACAGATCTGACAAAAGGAACAAACAAAAAAAAAAAGGAAAGAAAAATCTAAACAATCACACGCTTCTAATTCATGTCTGCATGGCGAAGATAAACTTTATTCTCCGGCGCAAGCCATCTATGTGAACATGGAAATTCTATGTTTACTTTCGTCTTCCATAGTGGCTCTTTAAGTGACACATTTTGTCTAAAAATCCGTCAATGATCAATTTACCATCTTATAGCTTGTTTACATTTTAAACCACAGTTAATTGATTTGCTGAATATACATTGGCTGGTATTTTCAAATACAAACAGAGACAGATTTTGTCAAGGCTTAATTATGAAAACGACGCCAAGAAATAAACGAAGCCAAGATGCCCAATTAGAGTTTTCATATGATCTTAATACAACCACACAAAAATATT
>JAJGOT010000409.1:507500-630000 GCA_022457155.1 Cladopsammia gracilis | reverse complement strand
ATCTCAATATTAGAGTAGAAAAACGGAGAGAGAAAGAAAAGAGAAACGGAAACGGGCTTAAATTCTAAAGCACGAATTTATTTTATATATTAACTAAAAATTAGACTTTTTGTCTTAGTTTATTAGATAATTTTTACGAATTTATACCAGTGGCAACATGTCAACGATACTTGCCACATTCAGTCTGTTTTTTTTTTTCACTGTTGGTTTGACCTTTTATACAAATTAACAAAATAGTAAATTTAATGCAGAAAGCTTCATAGGATAGCGTGCACCATCCTTCGGCACTGTGCTTTCTGGGACCCCTTAGGCGCTTAGCGTTACGGTAGATTAGTGTGGTTTCCAAAGGCAACGAATAAACAATCACAGCTCGTAATGGTGATCTAAAGGCCCTGTCACACTATTGCGTATTAAAGAAACGTATGAGTTGCGTATGAAAATTCATAAAATAATTTTCATACGTACAAAATTCCCTTGAAAATACAACGTATGACCAGCGTACTTGACCTATGAGTAACGTACCTCTTGCGTATTCAGCGTACCCCTAGCGTATAAACCATACGTCCGAATATGCACAAAATTTTTAAGCATGCTTAAAGCAAAATTTTCTGCCTCGCCGTATGCCACCGTATGCGACCGTGCTTGAAACGTATACAACCTAAGCCTAACGTACCCCTAGCGTATGTCAGCGTATACTAGCGTATGAGTGATATTTTTCATACGCTGGCATACGCTAGTACGATACGCAATAGTGTGATAGGGCCATAAACGATTCCAGAAATCTCAGGACTAACAGCTGGTGCTCAGTCTCCCTAACGTCTCTACGAATAAGCGAATATTAGATTTGCTTTACTCTGCTTATTTTGGGTTTAATTCTAATACTTGAAACACATGAGTTATGTGTATTGAGACTATTAAGTTTTTTAGTATTGTAAGTGATTAATGTATTAAAAAAAACATCTGCGGGATTTTTTCAGGTAAGGTGGTCATGTGTGATCATTCTGCAAGAAAGAAAGGTCCACCTGACGGAACGGATGACCATTAATGGTTTCAAATGTAACAGAAATGACATGATCAACATTCTACGAGAATAATTTTACGGAGCCCTCCTGTTCTGTAACGCACTGTTATTTAGGTATGCGGCATTGCTTTTTGAAATTCAAGCAGTTCTTCCATAGGTTACAAATGAACTAGTTAACTTGATACATAAATAATATAAAACGAATAAATCCAAAATTAAATATTAAATGTTTAAAAATCTTACTCATTAGTAAAAGATTAATCACTAACAATGGAAAAATAAATTATGTGAGACTAATCGACAAATTGTTTGTTAAGAGTTCCGCAATCACACTTGCAACAGTGTAACTTCTTTGAATAGAATGATCATAGTTAAGACAGGGTTTTCGATCATATGAACTGAAATCTAGTGAAGTGAACAGGATGGCACATGAATGGCTATGGCACATGAATACTAAATGGTGAAAATTTTGTTTCAATTTGACAGGCAAACATTGGCATCGACGAATTAAAAATAAAGCAATCATATATTCATATATTTTTTTTCAATCTTTGCAGTCTTGAAGGGATGCATCTAGATATGAGAGGCATACCGTCCTTTCAAAAGTTTAGGTCTAGATGTTGAGAAAATTACTGATATGCAAAAAAGAAAAACATGTCGTCAGATCGTTGTTATGATAACACATATATCAATCAAAACTACTTGCTGGGAAAGTTCTTCCATCTCTAGTATATGTGAAGCAGCTTGCCTGACCATGCTCAGACAGTAAAGTATCAGTCGTTCAAAGTTGGGATGCTTAACCTTCACTAGTGTGTAGAAAATAAACTGTTGTTGCCAGGCAACTTTCCAAGGAGTCAATAATGTTTTTTATGATCTGTTTGTCTACCGTTAAGAATCCTAGGAGAACTAAATATTTACAAGCGCTTTCAAAGAGTTTAAACTACGGCTACAATGAAAGAGCTCCATTTCAGTTCTGAATTGAGCCAGAATCTGTCAAGCTTTCTTTCTGCCTCATTACACTTTTCTTTACTCGTCTACAGGAGTTCGCACATATGCTCCACTTCTTGATCGCTTGTCAATGACAAAAAAGACAAAAGAAAACAGGACTTTCCATAGACATGAATTAACGTCGATGAACAGAAGAAAATCGCAATGGAAGCAGGTATACTTTCAGTGTTTACCTTGTGATCAGTAACTTTTCCAAGGGAAGCGTTTATTTATGCAAAAATATGCATAATTAACCATTTACGACAACATAATAATTTTAATAATAATAATAATAATAATAATAATAATAATAATAATAATAATAATTATAATAATAATTTAGAATGACCTTGATATTAAGCACTAGAAATGAAATGTTTCGAAATTACATTGTATAAATGAAAAGCAGTGTAGTGGTAAATTGCTTAATAAAACAAATTCACGGAACTGAAAAGTGGCTTCTGAAAATGGCATAAAATTATCGTTTTGTAGAAGGTATGAATTTTTAATTACATAGCCTGCAATATTAATTGAGTGCCCCACCTTACAAAAACAATAAACTGGGATTGTTTTTGGAGAGAGAAATAATGATACTATGCGTGGAAGCAAGGGTATTTTAATTTATATATAGCTCTATAGGATAATAGTCTAACAACAGTTTCAATTTATTGTCTCCCCCACTCCCACTCTGATATTCAGTGTTCACGTTTTTGCTAGAAGCCAAGCAAACACCATGGTGAGACGTTGGTGACCTGCATTCCCTCTTAAATTTTGTCTAAAATACATACCTATGAGATGTTATTTAAGTAACAGTGCGTGTAAGAAGTAGGCTATGCTCTATTGTTCCGCGGCATTTCGCTTTCCCCACATAATATTGTTTAGGTTTTTTAACTGAGAATACATCAACCTATGGACATGTTTTTTATATAAAATGTGCTGGAACTTTATTTTAAAGTGATGTTTCTTTTGTACTACAAGATTTCATCCAATCTTGAAACTCTGTGAAACAATGGCCAAGAAAGGCTTCTAATTTCACATGTTTCTCACATGGAATTTTGGTTGCATTAAAACTTGGAATATTTTTCACTAAAAGGGAACCGATTAGTAAACTAGAGAGAAATAAATGCACTATCGATCTGGTTAAGTGATGGTAGATGTTCACGTTTTAGCCAATGAAGTGGACGATTTCAACAATATAACACCTTTCTATATTCCTTGCCGTTAGGTTGCCTAGTTCTCACTAGGACCATTGCTTAAGATAAACACTATTACCTTTAATTTTTTCGGGCAGCTTTAATAATCTCGTCCTCGTTTTTGGGAGCTTTCTTTGCTTGTTCGGCGGAAACGTCTGAGCGCCATTCAGATCCAGCACACTTCAATGCTGCTATATTAGCAACTTCGCGATCTGAGACAAGCCCGCTCACAAAGGAAATGAAACAAACAGCAACAATAACCGAGACTGTCGTTGAAAATTTCTCTGGCAAACTAGGGATGCCTAAATAAATCATACAACAAAGATAAGTCAGCTTATAACATGTACACGATGTAAGCAGACATGCAGGGGCATTTATATTTTATAGCTGGGACCACCTGTGTATGTTTAGATGCTATTAAATTGAACTGGTTAACAATAAATGTTACACATTAGAAGTCGGGGTATGACAAAGTAAAATTAATGTTTTTTTTTATCATCTAAAAGTGAGGCTTGGAATACATTGTTTTTGTCGTCAATAGAGTTATGTCAATAGAGAGGTTGACGACTTATTTTGAATGAACTACGGAGTTCGGTATGTAAACAAACAACGTGTCCTATTAATTGTCTAATGCAGTATCATACAAGTGGGATCCATCATGCAAACAATATTATGGCACCGAGACAGCTATATCGAGAAACATATCCAGCACGAACAACATCACCTAGTCAGCACCCCCATCAGAAGTGTCTTTCAGTACAAGCTATCCTATTACGGACCATATTATTATCAGCGATTTAATCTCATTACTGTATTTATTTATTTACTGTATTTATTCTCATTGTATTTTTGTACAACTTTTCTGTTGAACCGATGATTTCTTAAAGTTACACGCCATCTATTTCTCTAACGGATTTTCTCTCTCGTCTCAATACCCTTCGTATTTGAATACATGTACCACGAGTCTATGACCGATTGTTATTTGTAACGAAGTCCCAGAAAAGCATATATCACTGTAAAGCTACAACGTCTGGCGATAAAAAAGTGACTGATTAGAAGCAACTGAATTTTCCAGACTTACCTTAATACTCTGCCGAAACATAATTTTCCGAGATCTGCGTTATAAAATCACTGTTTCGTCTTTGATGGATCCTCCATGCTTTAAACAAGTAACTATGCACTGAATAAAATGACTAAATACTCTGGGATATAAATTATGCAAAGTTTTGTGAACATTCTTATTAGGGAGCTTACGAATCGACGACTTCTTTCAAGACGACGACTTTCAGTGACGTCATGAACTAGGTCGCGGTCGCCAGCATTTGCGCGCCAAATTTAGCTTACGATGCGAGGACGGCGACGTTTCGACATCCCGCCAAATTTAAAAGCTGCTGACCTTTTTCGCAGAAGTTTAGTTTTCACCACGGAAAGCAAGGAAAATCAAATCTCATTTATGGTAAAATGCCAAACTTCCGAGAGACGAGAGCATGTATTGCATATGCCTACCGAAAGGGATTCATCAATGATAGAGAGTTTGCTTTGCTGTATGATGCTCACACCTCTAAAAATCCGGATTTTCCATATTGGAAGTATGAACGATTTGACCTCGATGAGCTGACAAATGATGAATGTAAAGCCGAATTCCGGTTCTTCAGGAATGACATATACAAACTTGCTGATATTCTTCAATTACCGGATGAGATGATTACTTATAATGGCCTAGTAGTTGAATCGATTCCTGCTTTGTGTATGTATCTCAAGCGCTTTGCGTATCCTTGCCGATACAATGATATGATTCCCCACTTTGCTAGACCTGTTCCGGAGCTTTGCATCATAACAAATCACATGAATGACTGGATCTACAATCGATGGCATCATCTGCTTACGAGATATAATCATGTGCTACTTTCCCCAGCAAACCTAGTGTTATATGCGGATGCGATTCACCGATCAGGTGCAGCTTTAGAGAACTGCTGGGGTTTTATAGATGGAACGGTTCGGCCAGTGTGTAGGCCTGGAGTAAATCAGAGGGCTATCTACAATGGACATAAACGAGTACATTCTATAAAATTCCAGTCAGTAGCATTGCCCAATGGACTGATTGGTAATTTGTATGGGCCAGTGGAGGGGAAACGCCATGATAGTGGAATGCTAGCATCTTCTGGTCTTCTTCAAGACCTCCAAAGATTCTCCAATTCACCCATTACTCGTTTACCTATGTGTTTATACGGTGACCCAGCCTACCCTCTCCGTGCACACCTACAAGGACCTTATAGGGGCGCAGCGCTAACACAAGATCAGGAAGATTACAACAGATCCATGAGCTCTGCTCGTGTTTCTGTCGAATGGATCTTTGGGGATATTGTTAATTGTTTCAAATTTTTGGATTTTAAAAAGAACCTTAAAATTGGCTTAAGTGCGGTGGGTAAAATGTACATAACATGTGCGTTATTGCAAAATGCTCGTACTATTTTGTATCAATCTATTACCTCAGAGTACTTTGGCATCAATCCGCCAGCTTTAGATGAATATTTCATTTAATGATAAATTGTCATTTAAAACAGAGTTTGCTTTGCAAATATCATAGAGCATAGAGGAAAACTTGAGTTTTGTATAACACAACTTTTTTTTTTTTTGGGGGGGGGGGGGGGGGGGGTGGGGGGGTAGTGGGCGGGGGGAAGGGGCAAAACATTTCACCATTCCAAACTCAAAGTAAAATAGCTTTAACAGTTTTTTTAGCATTGATTGAACAACAAGTCAACAAACAATTGATTGAACAGTGAATGATTGAAGGACTCGAGTAGAAACGTCCTAAAAACATTTAAAGGAAAACATACAATAATTTTCATTAAATTACATAAAACAGCCAATATATCTTGACCATAAACTAAGGGTTTTTTTTACCTCAAAAGCACAAGAAGGCCCGGTATAGGATGTTTTGCCTTTTAAAAGTATTGCTACTAGTACACACAGTTGGATTGAAGGTTGACTATCCATTCAGAACTCTGGGGAAAATCTAGGAAGCCAATCAAGTACACAACGCAACTCGAAGTAAACTGATAGTCTATTTTCATGGAAGAACACAAATAAGTTTAGATCAAGATAGTCATCAACATGAAGTTACTGCTGTTTTTTCAAAAGTTCAAATAATGCCTGATTTTGCGTTTGCTGCTGTTGCATAAACATTTGACACATCATCTGAAACTGTTGTTGTTGATTCTTCATTTGTTCTTGAAACTGCCTGGTCATTTCATGCTGCTGCTGAAACATCAGGTTTTGCTGAGTTGTTGCACTTTCTTCTTGTTTCTTCCTGAATTCCAGTTCTTCTTTCTTGAGCTCGCATTCTTTTTCTGATGCCTCTCTTAAAAATTCTATTGTTTCGTTGGAACCTTGTTTTCTTTTCTTTCTTGGTGGATCATCGCCTGCTCTTTTCTTCGTTTCCGCAAGACGTTCCATGGCCTTATCCCGCATATCTTCAGCTGAAGCCTTTTCTTTCGCTGCTTTATCACGACCTTCTGCAGAGGTTGTCTCAGATTGTTTTTCTTGCTCCTCTCTTCGTTCTAAATAATCTTCCATAAACTCATCAACTTCTGATTTTTCTGGAGAAATCCCGGAGGCTTTTTTTTCAAATCTATCCTTCTTTTTGAAATCTCTTTCTAAAATCTTCAGTCTGTCTCGTATGGACTTTTGAGACACATTAAAGTATGGTTTCTGTAATTGATTCAAACTTTCAGCTATTCGATCGAGGCAATGGCCCCTTTCACGGCTCCCAGGTTTAAACTTCCACAGCTCGAATAACATGACCTCCTTCCCTAACATGACATCGTGGTCGGAAGTCCATTTCATTTGTGAAGTCCTATATAAAATAAATAAGGACATAAGCAAAAACTTTGTTAAAATCAAAATATTTTAATCGAATTTAAAACAAATTAAGCTTCTACATCGAAAAACTTGACATTTTTCAGCCGGTTTGTTGACATCAGAATTTCACAGACACTGCAGATTATCTACATGCATGGTCTTGTTGAAAAGACTAAAGCAATGGCTGTTGCAATAATACGCTGCAGCTACATACATACATATATACTTTATTTGAAAAGGTCAAATAAATGGCAGCACAAGGCTGATGTTGATCTCAAGTAAAGTGAAGATGCTCGCTCCGCCGGATCCTTTACTTGCGACTTCGCCGAGTTTAATCTTACAAATCAGAACAGTTTTGAATGAAAAAGTTTAAATTTCCAGTAAAGATACAAAATTTATTTTAGGCTAACGAATGAGCTTCAAAATAATGAAATATTCTGATAACCTTTGAGCAAAGCTTGTGCCACACGCGGCCGGCTCTTCTGACATCTCGCTGTGGAAGAAATGCAAAATAAAAATAAATAATGACCAGAACTAGACTAAACAATCAGTTAAAAACTGTCTTAGATAAACTCTTACACTATGTTTTAAACTTATTTTTCGGTAAAGATAAAAAAGCGACAAAGGAATAATCACAACAAACCTCATGATCCGAGTCGCGCCAAGACGACTTCTAATGGCATGTTTTGCAGTCGTCGCCGTTCTGAAGACGACGCTTGATGTGACGAAACATCCGGTGGCGCATGCGTATAAAGTATTTTTAACTGCTGGCGTCGTCGTCGTGAAAGAAGTCGTCGATTCGTAAGCTCCCTATTATCCTCACAACAACTGTTAAGAATTGAAAGTTATGTAATCGCCACCGCACTGTTTGGTGTACGTAGACACAATAAGTTCTAATTTCGTTATTATAGCTGTATTCAAAATCATTGTAACAGCCAAAAGGGAGGCTAAAATCGAAGATATAATGTAGAGATAGAACAAAAGGATTCAGTGAATTTTTTTGGGATCAGAGGGGTGGTAACTAGAATGGATACTCCAAACCCAGGTTGGACACCTTATTGAGACTTACATAACGGAGTAACTGGTTAGCTTTCAGTTGAGGTTAGGGACAGCAGTTTATATAGTTAAATTTAGAACTAAGCAACCCGAGAAGCTGGGTGGTACAGTGGTACGGTAGGCTATGTAAGCTTAAGCCTAGCTGAGGTCACAGGTTCAATCCTGAGTGGGGATTTTAGATTTTCTTTTTTACACATAAAAATTTATTGAAAATAAATTCTAAGTGTCGACATTACGTTATATAATTCTCAATAAGTGTCCGTGGTGATCCAACCTGATTTTGGAGTATCCATTCTAGTCACGACCATTAATTATTAGTTTAATTAACAATCTTCAAAACAACGGTGGACACTGAGGTTACGTAATGGCCACCACAATGAATGCTAGCAACAACAAGTTCTAATGTCATTGTATAGCTGTATTGACGTTGTATCTGTTAGTAAAAACAGTACGTTCTTATTTCAATGTTACAACAGCCGAAGGGGTGGCTAAAATAGAAGATAAAATGCAAAGAGAAAAAAATGGGTTTTGTTCAGAAAGAATAATTATAATATATAATTACTAGGGCTCACATCGTTATTAGGAATATTCAAAGTATCCGAGGGCTTCGGCTTCCGATGAATCCTCCATGCTTCCAACAAGTAAGGTATGCACTAAATAAAATAACTGAATACTCTGGACTATGAAGTTTAAGTATGTCGTTTTGGGAACATTCTCATCAACTGAACAAATAACACAACACAAAAAACATAATGGTTACATAATCGATATCTTCACAACAACTATGAGGAATTTAAGGTTATATAATCGCCCCAGTACTGTTTGCGTGTTGCACATAGTCACAATAAAACCTAATTTCATTGTTATAGCTGTATTCAAATTCAGCGACACAGCCAAAGGGGCGGCTAAAATCGCAGATATGTAAGGGATAATGCCCGAGCTACGCGCTCGGTCATTATTTTTTTGAAGGCCAAGTAGGATACTTTTTACAGCAAGATGCGGATAAAGTTCTCTAGTTACCGCAAAATAGGAAAAAGGAATCAGGAGGATTCAATCTTGGAAAAAACGTAAGCAAGCGAAGTGAAATTTAGTAGACTTTTGAAACGTTTCAATTTTTACATGACAAGGGTTGAAAGTTCCTTGACAGTCAGCTGTAGTAATAATCTGCCGATAATTTTTCATTCCCAGTCAATGTAATGGGAAATATTGAGTATTTGCCTTATAATGTCTGTAGTGAAGATTTATTTAAAACTATTAACCAAGAGAGTTTAAATACTAAAAACATCAGTCACTCGGATACACAGGGCAGAGTGACTTATGTTTTTAGTATTTAAACTCTCTTGGTTAATAGATTTAAATAAATCTTGGTCCAGAGGGATGTATTCTTCATTTTGTTGACACGTACGTGAAAAGTGTTTGTCAGGGGTGTTGTGAGTGCTATCCCTGTTGGAATTTTTAATAAATAGACTATTTTGCTAATGTTGTGTTCCCAGTGCATCTTGGGTAGTTCCAGTCCTTTGTGGGGGCAAACGACCAGTTTGGCAGGTAATTTGAAATTTTAATTTTGGCCGTTTGCCCCCACAAAGGACTAGAACTACCCAAGATGCACTGGCAACACAACATTAGCAAAACAGTCTATTTTAAATTGAGAAGATTCTAGAAAATCACTGAGACGGAGCAGTGGGTTATTATTGTGGTCAGTGAGGTGGAACTAACCTCCTGTTCCACCTCACTGATCACAATAATGACCTGTTGTTCCATTTCAGTGAGCATTTATGCGGATTATTATAAATAATAACCTGTTCAAAACAATGAAAAGGTGCATTAACATTTAGAGAGAGATCAAAGGATTAGGCAATTCAAATAATCTTCACAATCATTGAAGGATTACATAATGGCCACCACACTGCACTGTATACGTAGCAACAATAAGTGTTAATTACATGGTCACAGCTGTATTCAAAATCAATACAAAAGCCGAAGGGTGGCTAAAATTGAAGATACAACGCACAGAGAAAACAATAATAAATATTAATAGAGGCTTACGGGTACACTTGCCGGCTGCCGGCTTTGTTTGTCCTCGTTTCAATATGCGATTTGTAATTAGTCTTTTTTGACGATGTTTTCAGTCAAATGTTGCATGATTCAGCTGATAAGGAATTTGACGAAACCATTGTCAGATTTCCAGAATCAGGTCGTACATTGTACGTACATCATTTTACACGATAGGGAATTTTCCGATCAAGACAGCAACTAGAGGCAAAAGCGACAGAGCTGCGAGCAAAAGGCTATGGGAAGAGAAAGCATGCTTTACGTCCCTTAGATGCAAAAAAAGAAAAACATGAAAATCTATGGAAAACGAGTCAGCTCGGAATGTACCCTGCAAAAGCTCTGATAAATGTAAATTTCAAAAATTCTAACAGAGCACTTTGGCCTTCGTGATCGTCACGAACATTATGATATAGCTGTTGTAGATGCACTTCAATACGGTCAACTAAAACAAGACAAACCAAGAACAGCACTGCCAAAGATGTTTGCGACAGGAGGTGAACGGTGCCCAGTAATGTTATTTAAAGAACTACTGAAAAGGTGATTGCAATATCAATAATTTCTATACACCCGTTTATTTCAAAAAAATACAAATTGATACACGCCGGGTCAGCTGCATGCAAAAATGGATCATTAGGGAACTACCGATGGAGCTCAAACTTTGCAACATAACAGGCATTGCAAGTCCAAACAATCGCATGTTTTGTGTTTCTCGATGTTAACTGTTTTTAGAGGGAAAATGGCGTCATATAACTAGCAGGAAAATTTTATTTCCACCTTATGACTAAACTGATACATTGTTTTGAACGAAATTTTGAGGTAGGTTAAAATGTGAAAAAAATATTGAAAAAACTTAATGGGTTAAAATATATCAATATTTAAACTTTGAAATTCCCGCCAATTGTTGCTGTTCTAGAAATTTGGTAAATTTTAACTTGCAATATCTTTTCAATCAACAATCATTTTAAAATTATTGTTTTATATTTAAATTCGTGTCAACATATTCTTTCAAAATTATACATTAGTTTAGTCACATGGTGAAAATAAAATAAATTTTCTCTCTTAGTAGTGACGTCATTTTACCGTCAATAACCGTTAACCCTATTCGGCCTGTTGTGGGGTGGGGGGCACAAAGTGCCCGCGCTAACTTTGAACATTCATAACTTCTTTAACATGCATTCAAACGCCTTCAAACCTTGTGACTTTTCCTAAAATTTAACTAGTAACAATTTGACATCAAAGTTTTTGGATCTCGTGACATGATATTTCCATGGCAACAAGATTTTGACAACCATGTTTTTTGAAATTTGCATATTTATACCTTTGAATGAAGAAAAACAATGTTTACGTCATTTAGCGTTTATTTATTGGTTTTGATTAATTTTGAGTGAATTTGGATGGTTTTTAAGAGGTTTTAAAAAAATCAGAAATCCAAGATGGCGGCCGTATAACTAATTACCTAATAACTACGTCATATGACGTCATCGATCTATTGTGCGGACCGCAAAGGACACAGTTTTGGACGTCCTATGTACCCTCTAGGTTTCATTGTCATAGCCTTAATGTTCTTGAAGGCTCAGAAACTCAAAAAAAAGCCCAGGCTGAATAGGGTTAACGTAGTTTCCTTTGCCAAATAAAGATGCATCCATATTGATATATTAATATCAATCGAGAACACCGTGGTAAGAAAGAAGAACTTTTCAGCGACACCGTGATCCGGTTAGGGATTTAGTAGAGTATACATTTGCTTCTAATGGAAGAGCATTGAATCCAAATAAAAAGTTGCACTCCATAATCTGTAAGGTATGAAGCAGGTTGGAGGAAGCTGGTTGAAACGGACAGGAAAGAGTACAAACATTCACGATGGCTACTAGGGAACTGTTTATGATTATTCCTTAGATATTGGGGACACGCGAGTCGTTTGAAATGAATCGTGGGGTATCGTAATTGTAAAGCACTCAATTTTCTATATTCTGCTCGCTTGTTCGGTCTAGGAATTCGAAGAAATTAGGTGGACATTGAACAATGCCCACGAAATGAAAGTTAATTTGTTTCTGGTGGAGTGTACAAAACCACTGTCAGGGTGAATTTGAATCAGGGATTTGTTCAATAATTTTCCTTTTTCTTACTCTTCCAATGTCAAACGCATTTGGCTCAAAGAGGGGCTTGTTACAACGCTCTTAAAAGACGCTGTCCCGCCGAAATACAAAATCTCACTTTCCCAGGAGCGGTTCTTTATTTTCATGTTATATCAAAAAATGCCACCAAATATACAGATTTAATAAACAAAACTATTCTGTAGAACAAGACGGAAGCAATAGTTTGGAAATTAATTGTAGGATTGTAAGGAAGGAAGTGGCTTACTTCATCAAATTTGATATCTTGACCGCCAGCCAAGAAATCATAATTTTCATTCTTTTTAAGCGATGTTTTGTCTCCCCTGGGTTTAGCGGTGTTACAATATTAAGGAAATATTTTATTTCTAATACATAGCCTGCCTGCATGTGATCTACAAGATAAGGTAAATATTATGGGTTACGTCGCTGTCGGAGGTCCGCGATGTCATCCAAAATGGCCGCCAAGATGGCCACATCTTCCAAATTTATGGGGAAAATGCGGAAATTGCAAATATGTTTTGCTTTGGTGTTAAAATGACACAATTATATGTTGCTGCTTTTTGGTAGCGTTTAATGTTTTTCCAGCGATAAAAAAAAGGTAGTGAAAAATACCCTACCCTAGACCTCAAAAGAGGCAAGTATTATCCGTTCACGAAAGAGGGCAACACACCATTGTACGTCCATAAGCAGTCAAACCACCCACCGTCTATTCTGAGAAGTATTCCTGATTCTATTAACAAGCGCGCCTCCGAAATTTCTTCTGACAAGGAATTTTTTGATAATGCCAAAACGCCTTACCAAGAAGCTCTCAACAAGAGTGGATATAAGTACAAATTGTGTTACAACGAAGGAACCAGCGAAGTACCAAGAGCCAACCGAAACCGCCGAAGAAACATCACATGGTTCAACCCACCATACGGTAAGAATGTCCAAACGAATGTAGGCAAATGATTCCTCTCCCTCATTGATCAACACTTTCCTAAATCAAACCCGCTCCACAAAATTTTCAACCGCAACACTATAAAACTGAGCTACAGCTGCGTGACCAATGTGAAAAGCATTATCTCCAACCATAACAAAGTTGAAATTAATAAATCCTAAAAGCCCTCAGATGAAACCGCTTATCACGCCTAACTAGTATGCAGGTAGACGTGGGTTCAAATCCCACTCAGGGCAAATTTTCTTTCAAACATTTTATATATATACCTGGATTTTTGAAAAGGGGGTCAAATTACAGCAATCTGACTACAAATAGCCAAAAAAGGGTTTTTATAACCCCAATCAGCCCGAAAATTACAGAGTGTTTTCTTCTCTCGCTCACGCAACCTTTCCCATCTTCCCTCTCTTCTCTGTGATTTTCGGGCTGATTGGGGTCATAAAAACCCTTTTCCGGGCTACTTGTAGTGAAATTGCTGTAATTTTCGTTGACCACCTTTTCAAAAATCCAGGTATATATATATATATATATATATATATATATATATATTAGAAGACAGTCTGATCAACTGATTCGACTTGGCATTCTATTACTAACTAGTTTATCTGATGAGTGCCGTACAAGTTGTGCGGTACGAAACTAGTTAGTAATAAAATGCAAAGTCGAATCAGTTGATCAGACTGTCTTCTAATATTTATGCTCTAGTTTTCCTATTGAGCACTCTGACAGCAGTTCTGCAAATCAACTAATATATATATATATATATATATATATATATATGTATATATATATGTATATATATATGTATATATATGTATATATATATGTATATATATGTATATATATATATATATATATATATATATATATATATATATATATATATATATATATACCTGGATTTTTGAAAACGATATCGCTCCAAGTAAGCGTTTGTGAGCGTTCTTGGCCTTGTTTTTAATATAAAAGTATAAAATATAATAGACTGTTGCTAGTCTTTTTTTTTTCGCTCGCTCTTGCTCCCTTTTCCTCTTCTCTCTCTTCTCTGTGAAAAAATCCAGGTATCTATATATATATATATATATATATATATATATATATAAATATACACATATATATATATATATATATATATATATATATATATATATATATATATATATATCTTCTCTGTGAAAAAATCCAGGTATATACATATATATATACATCCAGGTATATATATATATATTTATATATATATATATATATATATATATATATATATATATATATATATATATATATATATATATATATATATATACCTGAATTTTTCAAAACGTGTTCAATGAAAATTTACGCAATTTCACTGCAACTAGCCCAAACAAGGATTTTTATGAGCCCGATCAGCCCGAAAATGACAGAGAAGAGAGAGAAGAGGAAAAGGGAGCAATAGCGAGCGAAAAAAATGACTAGCAACAATCTATTATATTTTATACCTTTATATTAAAAACAAGGCCAAGAACGCTCACAAACGCTTACTTGGAGCGATATCGTTTTCAAAAATCCAGGTAGATATGTCGATAGATTGACGACAATGATTGGAAAAAGTGCCAAAAAGCCATTTTCAGCCAAAGTGGGCACTTTCTGGAACACTCCACAGCTTGAAATTATCTTAAAACCAACAAACGACCCACTCCCCCCCCCCCCCCCCCCCCCCCCCCAGCCCCTCCCTTCGTTACTTCCCATGATTCTCTACTATGACAGACTCAAACGTTTCGAAGCCAGCGCGCGCGCTAGAAATCAGTGGTTTTCTTTGACGGTTATTTTCAGTAGATTTCCTTTTGGCCGCCTTGAACAAAGTTTTCCTGAGGACATCATTAAGTCCCGTGAGGGAAAGAAAGCTGGCGATTGGCACAGTCTGTCCTCGTCCTAATATCTTACTGTATCTCGTCTCTTTTGAGGCTAAACGGGTTCCACTTTTGATCTCGGGCCGAGACGAAAAGGTTTCTGATATTGTGCGCTTTGTTGTTGGCGGTAACAAGTCTTTTGCCTCAAAAAGGAGCTTCTACGGGTCATATCTATTAGACAGCAGCCGAATTTTGACCCGGCGAAAGACTTAGTAAAAATTTGTTTTGAAGGCAAGAGAATGTGTTCCCCTGTCAAATGCGAGTCTACATCCGGGAACTCGAATAAAATAACTGCGAAGACAAATTTTTGTGGATGTTTACTTGCCAAGAACGTGAGTTTTTTCGAGTTATTTGATGATATTTGGCTTGTGAGAATCATGGAAAAACTATGGGTAGTTCCCCGGAAGCCTTTTGACTTCTGCAAAGGAATTTTATTGTGTGATTTCCGGCTTGGTCAAGTTGTTGACAAATGCTGATCAGCTGAAGTGTCAGGTATGTCGATCCATCTGTTTAGTATATTCCGTGCAAGGCATAAAACAGCTTCTTCTGTGTTTAGTTAAAGCAATAGTGCCTTAAATAGCCCATTCTGGGTTCTAGATTTATCTGCGGCGAACGTTTGCTATAAACCGTATCGTTTGAACTACTAAAAGGTTAATAAGACATATTTGTGCTTTGGTTGTTAATTTCGAATTCATTGCAAAGCTTTGTCACTTTTGCCGAGAGCAACTTGTCGTGAACTGCCAGCAATTAGGATGTCATTTTAAGCCTAACTAGATTCTTTTAAATGCTTTTCATTCGTCTTAAGTGTGAAATTGTTAAAACGTACTTGAAATTTCTAGAGCCATGCTTTATCAAATTCAGTCAAATATTAATATGCATGTGTGACACAAATCCAAATATTTGTGGCCCCTGTCTCAATATAATGCTAGCAAAATGCCTTAAACCAGCTTTATTGTCATTATTTTAGTTCTTTTAGAAACATGTTTGGCGTATACGAGACTGTTATCCTTAATGAGATTTTTGCTTTTTGTGGCCAGTACAATTTATTTTATATCTTTGTGAAAAGTTGTCTTGTTTACATTGAATTTCTTACTTCTGAGGTGCACATAGAAATGTCACATTTTTTTACTCTAATTTGGTCGCTTTCAGATACATTCAGGGCACAGCTAAACTAAAGAAAATTTAACACAGTTAAAACAGCATCTTTCAACTAGTACTGAGCTTCTAAGAAATGACCATATGCTAATAGATGGATAGTGTTTATGTCAAGTCGATTGAGGGCTTTCCCTTCTAATAATGAGCATGCCAATTCATCGTTCGCCGGCGAACGATAAATCAAGGGAAAAGAGTAAAACGGTTAATGAATTGCCGACAATGATCAGGAAAAGTACCAAAAAGCAATCTTCGGCCAAAGTCAGCGCTTTCTGGAACACTCCACAGCATTTGCTTGAAATATATACCTGAATTTTTCAAAACGTGTTCAATGAAAATTTACGCAATTTCACTGCAACTAGCCCAAACAAGGGTTTTTATGAGCCCGATCAGCCCGAAAATGACAGAGAAGAGAGAGAAGAGGAAAAGGGAGCAATAGCGAGCGAAAAAAATGACTAGCAACAATCTATTATATTTTATACCTTTATATTAAAAACAAGGCCAAGAACGCTCACAAACGCTTACTTGGAGCGATATCGTTTTCAAAAATCCAGGTAGATATATATATATATATATATATATATATATATATATATATATATATATATATATATATATATATATATATATATATATATATATGGTAAAAATGCCCAAGGCAACTGTATTACACAACTTTTTACTGAACAAATGTTTATTATACGACAGAAATATTCTCCTGAAGGCTACGTTTTTGTAGCTGTTTTTCCTATTGCACGGTCAGAAGAGTGTAATAACGTGTCATATTTGCACTCGTTTTGGTGCATACATGTATTTGTAATGTCAAATGCTACATGCATGTTGCAAAATAACACCATATACATTGATTTATAAAACAGCAGTATTTGAAAAAATACATATTTATTTAAATTTCAATGATAATACATTAAAAAGACTTTCTGACACACATTAAAGGTAATTGATTTGACAAAATGTACTGGTCATTATTATTAAACTATTGTCACTTTCCATGTCTCCCCTATATCAACCAGTGTACATTCACTTGGAAGATGACAAAGCTTTAGAAAAAAGTAAGAACATTTTCATGATGCTTAAACTCTCTATTCTGTATGATCTGGGAATGATCAAACCATACATGTACATGTATATAACCAATTCACTAAGAAGAATGTCCTATCCATCAAGTGTTTATTACTTTAATTTACTATTTGTTTTCATGTTGTTAAGAAAGAAAGAAATCCAGTTTGCCAATGTTTCAATGTTCATGTACCTCAGTAAAACCTTAAATTTTTGCAATAATCACTGGGTGGCCTTTTTCGCAGCACCCAAAAATGGCCACAAACAGAACCTCAGAAAGCAATGTACCCTGGTTGAGACTGACCTTTTAATGATTTAAAGGGAAGGTCAGATAATTACACTACAACGCTTTTTACAAACAGACAGTATCATTATTAATTGAAAATATTTTAGTCATTGTAAAAAAAATCCATTTACTGTTTCAGTAGTAGAAAATCCACCTTATGCTTATACTGAATATACTGTACCAAGGGATGCCTCTTCAACAGTCTGCTGAAATAGAAAACTTTTAATTGCATGTTCGCAGTTATTGTTTATGTGCATACTTACTGTACATACATGTACAGTTGATGTCACAGTACCATGCTACATCATGCAACTCAGCCGTGCACAGAGGAAGAAAACTAACAACATCAACGGTTGGTAGCCATTGCATTAACTTTGCTAAATAAAAGTTGGTGTCACCTCCATTTTTTGCATTCATTTTTTTAAATTCATTTATTTATCCAGGGACATTTGATTACCATAAATACATACTGTGGCTAGTTTAAACACTACCCTGGCCCTCACATGAGTTACTTATTACCAAGCTGTAGCAAAAGTATTACAAAAAAAAAATCAATGTTAGAAAATGTTTGGCCACCCCCAAGGGCCATAAATACATGTATTCTAAATACATGTATCCAGTTTTCTTACTTTTCTTCATTAAGAACTCATGGATCAAAACATTTTGGCTGAATGAAATTGGTAATGCAATTACTGTCAATATGCAATGAAAGAGACAATTTCTTGCAAGTTATGTTCTGAGCATGTGTAGTCCATATAATAGGCACAGTACAGTATAACTTAATAGTAATATTCTTAACACTGTGCTGGAGCAGTCATACAGTATGCATGAAGAGGCCCAAAATATGTACATGTAAATGTTCAGTATTTACGATGAAAACATAATATAAACATGCATGTAATATAAACCCACAACCAATTATTCTTATTTACATGGAAACTAATATGCCAAAACGTTTTAGTTTGAAAAACATGTTTCGACAGCAACTTCTGTCATCTTCAGTTAATTAATAGTGTACAAAGCGTTGACAGTGAATATATAAGTGGAAACAAATGTTAATTATGCTAGTAACAACAATGTAAATAAAAGCGTGACAATGTGAGAATTATAAGGATAGTTTCAAATTTACATGATGTAATTGTTGATTCAAAGACGGTTTTTCTCTATGAATATGAAAAGCCTCTTTTATCTTAAGTTGGAAACTCGTAGAAGCGTGATTTATCAAGCACTATTGTAATGATTTGGATATAAAATTAGTTTTTTCTTCCTTTAAGATAGGCAACATGTTTAGCGTGAAAGACCCTGTCCCTGACGGGCTTCGTTCGCGTGTGGTTTATAAGTTTGTATGTGCGGGCTGTAATGCCTGTTATGTCGGCGAAACAACCCGGCATTTTTCCACACGCGTGCGTGAGCACTTAGTCAATGACAGGACCTCGCACATTTTCAAACATCTACTGAATTCTGAACATTGCCGTACCTTGTGTTCACAAGATTGCTTTCATATTTTAGATCACGCTTCTACGAGTTTCCAACTTAAGATAAAAGAGGCTTTTCATATTCATAGAGAAAAACCGTCTTTGAATCAACAATTACATCATGTAAATTTGAAACTATCCTTATAATTCTCACATTGTCACGCTTTTATTTACATTGTTGTTACTAGCATAATTAACATTTGTTTCCACTTATATATTCACTGTCAACGCTTTGTACACTATTAATTAACTGAAGATGACAGAAGTTGCTGTCGAAACATGTTTTTCAAACTAAAACGTTTTGTCGTTTTTCTTAAAATTATAACCTGCCTGCTAACATCTAAACTAATATGCAGTATTAACAATTTTAAATTAACATACCTTAGAAAGATCGCACATTTGCAATGGGTTTACAATGTGGTGTAGACTTTTTTGTCCATAATCCATGACAGTACATGTAGAGTATGTGATGTTTCCTGGGAGAAACAATTTGATTAATATAGAAAGTAAGTATCTTGAATTGATTGATAATTTTTTCAGACATAAAAAAGGATTAACTGCTGGTATACATGTACCTAGTTCAGAGCTGTCACTAAGGACCGGGCACCGGGGATTTCCCCTAGGTACTATGAGCATGACCCCATACTTTCATAGGAAAATAGAACGAAAATAGAACCAAAAGAACTCCCCAGCTGTTTGATTCCCCACCTACTAATTGCATTTACCCAACAACTTGAATCTTAGTGACAGCCCTGCTAGCTGACTATTGTAATTACATGTATTATAGTAACATTAAATTATTCTTTCACTTTAAGCAAGGCACTGGGGCTTGTAAAAACATGACAGTTTGCAATTTGATTGCCCTTCTACAGGTAAACAAAGAACTAATTGTTTGAGTATATACTTAAGCACTTTACATTTAAGCATTTCATTTTTTCCAAGGAGTGGAGTAAGCAAGTTCCTTACTGCAGAACACAAGGGTGGGGAAAAAAAGCATCTTTGGATTCCTAATTGTACATGTACATTGTAACTGGCAATGACAAAAGAACAAGGCTGATGAAACAAGTCTTGCAGAATTGAAACTGTGGTTCTATTATTATAAAGTACCAGTTACAATTTTAGATCTTTCTTCATATAGCATCCTTGTATTGGTTTAAATTAATTTTGAGTCAAGTTTGGTTAATACTGTATGGAGATCCAAGATTGTGAACTCTTGGCTGATTTGATACCATCGCAATCATATGACCTACACTGTATCTTAACCTTATCTTGACCTATATTAAATCTTTATTACTCATGGCATAGCCGAGGAAGAAGTTATAAATTTGGCTTTGTGCATGCATATTATTGTCTCACTGATCTGATTAATTGACAATTGAGGCCTTGTGATCTTGTGGCCTCATGTGTGTTCACTTGAGAAGCAGAAAGAAGAATAACAGCATACAAGTTTTCAAGACAATGCGGGGCATTCATGGATGGATAGGACTGTTTGATAATGTGTTCACCACTTATTGCCACATGGGAATTTTGTTCCAGCAAGTTTTGTGTTTTATATAACTTTGCATTTCAGTTAGCGATGGTGGTTTCTAGTGTCAGCTACTGAATGTAGTCTTACTTTTTAGACACAATTTTATGTTTCTCTAGAAAAGCACTCAAAACATTTGGGAATCAAATACTGCAATGGGTTAAAGACACCACAAGTTCAAGCTGTGTACAGCTTCTCGTTTAATTATACCATCCAAGTTTCATTGTCACAGCTCTAATACTATTGATATTACATGGGAGGACAGAGGGAATCCCCTAATGCACAGTCCAATGAAAGGGCTCTGAGAGCCATGCATCTCATGAATATGAAACAGGGTAAGGATAATTTTAGTTGTTCTTGATGTTTTGTAATTTAGCAGCGACACTGTGATAATTAACACATCTTAGGATGACAGAAATATCCATTGTGTGACACGAGACAGCTCGATGAGCCGAGTAAGCAAGCAATGACAGCAATACAGTGACATTTCCCTAAATGCTACAAATCTATCTGAAATCCACAGATTGGTTATAATTTTCCATACTAAATTTGAAGTCCAAGAATTGAAGAACAAACAGATTTTAAAATATTTTAAACAGTTTTGCATGACATACATGTAAGTATGCACCAAATCATACAAACTCACATGTAACATAAGTTATATAACATCTGCTCACATGTACACTCTATATGTACTACTTGAATATTAAATTCACGTGCCTTACATTCATTTGTGTCGCTTTAGAAATCTAATTATTTCTACCAGCTGCTTCTAAAAATATTGTATTTATAACACATGCTGCAAGATTGGTCATTATTAAATAAATAAATTGAAGAACAGATTATGGCTCCATCAATTCCAAGCCCACTCATCCCCCCACCCCCACCCCCCCCCCCCCCCCCCCCCGAGCATTTGTCGGGCATGTTATAACTTTTCCTTCCCAAGGGTGGGGCATTTACCAAAACAGGTCAGCCTTGGGATGGGGCATTGTCAAAACAACCTTATCTTTCAGATTTTAAAAGTTGACTCGTACAATACTTAGTTTTTTATTTTAAATTTCTTGATTTCCCTCAAAAATACAAAAACTGAGTTGATAAACATTGTTTGGGTCCCACAATTTTCAAGAGAACCGTGCAACAAGCAACAGAGTGAACGCAGTCATATTCCATTTTGGGCTTTCACACAATTTTCATGACAGGCAGGCTAGTGCCTTACCTTTCAAGTGCCACAGAAGATAATATCATGGTAAACTGTCAATTCGATCAGGAATTTGAGAGGGCTATCTCAGAGTATAACGCTTTACGGGAACAATAAATTAAACACAAATATTTAGAACGAATGAAGGAACGGATGTAAGTAATACTGAGGAAAAATGAAAGAATTTCTAGCATGAATAAAGATCCATTTATTTGTGAATAATTATTGCTGCCATAATTAATTATTATGAAATAATTAATAATTAAAATAATTAATAAATATTAAATAATAATTAATTAAAATAATTAATTATTAAAATAAAATTTTGATCTTATCCCTGGGCATTTGCACTCTTTCAGAAGCCCCACCATGGAGATTTGTATGTACATGTATAAGCTGACCTCACCGTGGAGCATTTGCAACATTATTAAAAAAAAGAGACAAATGTCCGACAAATACCTGGGGGAGGGGGGGATGAGCGGGCTTGTAATTGACGGAGCCATTTGGGGGGTAATGGGCGGGCTTGGAATTGACGGATCCATTACCTTTATCCGAATTCTTCCTTCTTTGAAATGTAAACCAAAATATGTACATGTGACTGTAGTTTTTGAAAGTCTGATTACCTTAGGAGAACAAAAATACATGTAAACAAAACTTCAAAATAGCAATACAACTGTAGTTGATAACAAATTTAATTCTAGAGCATTATGCAAGATGCAGACCCTTAGGTTTTTGTTTTACTTCCACCTCTAATTTCCACTGTCAAAGATCTATTGTACATCTTCGCGCTTGAAATACAGTGAAACGGTGAATTGAAACTAAAGGCAACAAAACATCTTTCTAGCTACATGTACACGTCATATTTAAAACCTCTTGTGAGTTCAACTGTGGACAAAACATGTCGAAAGCAAGCTCAAAACCTTACCGTATAGCATAAATTACGTGTTCACTTTGAAAATTACCGAAAAAGCTACTATCAAGCTGATATTAGGGCATGTCAATAATTTCAATAGTCTATAAAAATCGATCCTTGTAGATTGAATTCAATACTAATCAATGGACAAATACTGGAATTTGATAAAAGTCGATCACATGATTTCTTGTGATTATCGTTTTTTTTTTATAGACAGAGTTCGATTTTGATCGATTTAGATCAACAAGTATCGAAATATAAAAAAACAAAGTTGGTGTAAGCGGATAAACGAAGCAGGATCGGCTATGTCAAGACTTTATTTTACCGATTTTACACTGTAATTGGAAGCTCAAATAAACACAAGCTGAAATCAGAAACTACTCTTTTCTTCCAGTAAAAGTGATTCATTTTCATGTCATATCATTTTACGTCTTATCAGTGATTTATGCATCTCATTTTCTCATTTTGTCATGCTGTGTCACACTGCTTCTGTCCTGTTCTCATTAACAAGAATTTGGTTTTATCGACTCAGTCGATAAAACCAAATTCTTGTGCTTCACCCCCCACCGACGCAGCACCACAGTTTCTCTAGAAACTAACCCCATTCATTTGCTGTTCTCATTAAACCTGATTAAACTCCAGCGTTTATCAATTTTAACAGAATTTAACGGCTTTTTGGGGTCCATCAAGCCCGAATGAACCACTGTTTATCTTGGTTTATCATTTCTCAAGGTAATTATTCGATTCTACAGTACATTGAATAACAATCCACTTGGTCGCTCAGTTTTTTTTTAAGTAAGTTTATTGCCGTAAAGATTTACTTCAGAGCGGTTTATACTTCAACCTGAAAAGTCGTTCGAGCTATTAAGTCTTGTTAGTTCGGTTAATTTCGTAGCCATGAAAATCTTGTGATTATCGACTTTTATCGACAAATTAAACCTGTCGATTGACAATTATCGACAAACATCGAGTACTATCGACTCATCGACTACGTTTTCGATGATCGATTTTGATCGACATGTTACGCCCTGTGATATTTGAATTTTTTCAGCGCTCAGAGTCGCGGACTTTTGCCAATCTGTTTGTAAACAAAATCGCTTATTAATTAATAATAATTGTAAACTAGTTAGATGTGCACAATATCAAATAGAAACTAATAAGCTTAATCAATCGCCCCAAACGGTCTAAAATAACCCTGAACCCTGTCCAGTTGGACATAAGGTTGAAAGTTAAACTTAAGTCTTACTACAACATGTAATTTAAAACTCAAGTCACCTACCTTTTCCAGGTTTTCTTTCGATTTTCTTGTCCTTTTTCAAGTTTCTCGATTATCCTCTCGCGACCGGCGAACTACTATGTACACTCTAAGCAGACTTCTTTGCGCTATATCGTAATTTAGCCACAAAAAGAACAGTTTGCAAAGCAATTTCGCCAGCCTTTTTTCACTAAACAGGACTCTGAATCGACGAAATAAAATGGCGAGGAAAATGGCGGATGCGGGACGGTTGGTGTAAAAACTTGAACCAGCCCTCCCGCTGACCATGTCCTGCAAACCCGAGCAGGGGAGGGGAGGGAAGTGGACCGAAGGGGAGGGGAGGGTGGGGGAATAAAGAAAATCTAACCCCTGATCGGTATGAAAGAAAAATGCTACAGAAAAACTGCCAACGCCAACGGTAAGAGGTTAGATAAAAAACACTTATGCAGATTTGTTTTTAGTTCTAAACTGAAAAGTCGCTGAACAGGATCAGGAAAGGATGGATTTTCAAGGTCTTCCAACGTGTAAAACTTTTTTTCGTCACCTTCATTTTTACTAGAGGAGTAATAATCGCCTTTTTTATACACAAAAATAACATAATTTTAACCTGGGCGGTAAAACGGAGATTTATTTAAGTTAATAAAAATGTTTGATGGTTCCAAAAAGTTCCAAAAAAGAGTCAACTTCCGTGCGTTCTAGTCACTCGTTTCATTACGTCATACTGATGACGTTCATAAAGAACTTATTTTTAGACTTATATCTACCAACATACGAAAAAATTTAACTTTGCATTTCACCCTTACAAAGATACATATATACAAAGATACTAGTCCCCAGACCCCTATTTGCTCATGTGTATAGCCCCCTTAATTTTAAAAATCCAGAGTAATAACGGGCATGCGGAAATGTTGCAAGAGAATGCCTTCCTTGCCACTTTGGCTGTATTTGCATTCTTCAAAGCATGTTCCTAAAAAACGTTGAAAGGCACTTGGGGGCATAGTTACGTGACTGATGACGTCATTGCACTTAGTCAATTAAAATAGGTATTTTATGGTAGTTGCAAATAGCATGTGGTGTAGTATCATCATACACTCAAAATTGACAGAGTTATTTGGCATTGAAAATTTTTCTGGTGCAAAGGGTGCTGGGAAGGTTTTTATTATAATTATAATATATTATTTAATTATTATTATTACTAATATATTTTCCTTTTTAGTATTACTATAATTATTATTATTATAAACTCTGTTACTGCTTCTGCAAAAAAAGTCTTACGACAGCGTTACAGCTAGGATTGTCCATTTTCAGGGGAAAACTAAATTTAAACGCATTTATCTGCGTGACGCCAGCGTTCAGTTAATTGCCATGATCGTACCAAAGGCATCTCAAGCGTGGAGTGTTGGCAAGTCCCTCGTTTTTCAACACTTCAGTGGACTGTGTGGGGTCCCGTAAAAAATGGCAAGAAAATAAAAGTCAATTAGACCTTCGGACTGTGAAGCTCTGAAGACAAGGAATTTAATATTTCGGAATATATGTTGTGGTGCAATTTTGTCCTTGGTGCAAATTTTATTTTCCTTTGTTTAAAGCTCATTTTTATACATTTTCATACATTACAATACCCAAAAGCAATAGAAAATAAAATTTGCACCAAGGACAAAATTGCACCACAACATATGTATCGTTTTTTTATGAAGATAGGTTATTTTTTTCATCATGAATTGATTCCTGTCTTGCCACTTCGTAAACATGTTGAACTTCAGTTTTGACTAGGAAATAGCGATCAGAGGATAAAACTAAAGTCAAATACCACACAAGGGAGGCAAGGTTAATGTTACTAAACAGTATAATTTCGTTTGAACTCAACGACTGTTGAAGTTCACAAGCAAACCTTTATATTTCACTAATAAAACAACACAACGCAAGCCAAACGTCACGACACGCTTTTGTCACACTCCACGCTTGGGTTGCATATAATTGCACCAGAAAATAATTTTCAAGATCGTTCTGGCAGCACAATCTCTCGAGGTTTAAATGCATTTTTCTGGTTTGACTGAGTTTTCGCCGGCTCAATAACTACATCCCTGTCTCATGTCGAGTTTATTTTTTCTCTCATCGTTATTGTATATCGAATGCTTTATGTTTCTTCCCCTTCCCCCTTTTTTCTGTCCTTGCACGGTTCAAAATGATTGCTTAATTCTGAAATGCAACAAACATTACCAGCACGGCCAAATGTTATTGGTTTACGCACAATAACGGCCGAGATAAATAACAAATTAATTGCAACATTACATTGATCCTGTAGTGAGTTCGTTTATTGGTCAATAAACGTGTTGTTATTATAAAACAATTCAAACTTCACCACAATCTCTACAACAAATCATTGGTGAAAGGTTTTGACCATGTGAGCTGAGTTTAAGTGGAGAAGTCAACGCCCACCCCCTATTCAATTGGGCTTTCGTTTTGTCAAAAGTAACTTTAGGACTACCTTGTATTCATTAGATTGTTTTCTGCCTTTTATCCAAGGTTAATGGTGATGGCTGATGGAGGGCAAGGGTGACACAGTTCCAATACCCTACTTTTTTCCCAACCAAAAAGGTGGGATAATCAGAAAAACAAACACTACAAGTTATGTTTTTGTTTTAAATTATGTGCAACAAAAATGAGAAAAACAAGATTAAAGAGATCCGGCAGCCCCTAGTGCGCATGCTTAAACTTTGTATACAGTTTGTTTGATTTAACAATACTTTACGTCGTGAGACTACTCACATTAGGCAACTTTCAATTTTTATCAGAAGCTGAATATCCGCCTTCATAGATGGGAAATAATATTCTATTCTACTGCCCAGGAATTCATTAAAGATGCGGTGCTGAATCAATTAAAGATCGCATCGTGAGCAGCAAATTCGACGGATGTTTTCTGCAGTAAAGTGGAAGGTAAACTGACATTACATCGTCTGAGTCTCACAAAACATGGCATGCGCAGAAGGGACTGCAGGGTACCTTTAAACGATCAAGATTATATAATTCACCACTATAAGTGGAATCTCCAAAATACACACTAACGATACGAGTTACTAAAAATCAGTCAAGGTAAAGCAGTTATCTGTCCACCAAATGCATACTTGAGACTAAACATGCCCCATTGAGGTTCAATAACCCGAACGTACTGCTCAGGCAAGGGTACCAATTCAAATCTCACGTTTTCCTAATGTCCATGTAATACATCAAGCATTACAAATTTTACCTGCTTACCTGTAAGCATTACAAATATCACCGTTCAGGGGCACGGGCACTCACACATGCATTTAGCGAGTTAACGAAATGGCTTTCCTACGGAAAGAAGACGGCTTCACCATTGACTAAACAAAAAGGCCGTTGTAGAACGTACCCCGATAATGTAACTCACTGTTATCTCAGCAACGGTAACAAGTCTAAACGAGTCTAAAGAGGTTTCCACCTTAACTAAGATGTTCCCTTTATATTATATGGAACAACATATTAACGAATGAGGATTAAGTTCTTTCCTAGATTTAACAGCAACAAAAATCCCCCAAAACTAGTTGATTATACAATACTTATTGCTGTTGTTATCTATGCTAAACCATGTTGTAAACGGTTAACATTTTTATTGCTTATTCTATCATACTATTGTTTAAGTTTTTACTGCATCTCTTTCAGTGTACCCTGTCCGTTGTGCTAAAACAAAAAACGGGTAAACACCAATGGTAACCGGTTACTGGCCTTGAGCAGGAGTTAGACTCACATTTTTTTATGTGCTCCATCACCCTGGACTGCCCTTTGATAGTTTTTTCCATGTTAAAATCAGTCCAATTTCTCCTTGCTTACCAGACTGACTGTTAACAAGACAGGTGCAAAAAAAGGGATATAGCATATAGGTGATCTATCTTATATCCAAGGCGCTACTGCATTTGATAAGGACGGGAGTCAGGAACACATAAGGAATAAAAGTACACATTCCTCCTACAACACCACGCCTATTCCACTAGAACCAGGCGTATCGCGCTCTTATGCCTACCCAGGACGTCGCAGATGGTATCTTTTTAAAATGCGCTCCTTTTTAACAAGGAAATTGACTATGAAACTAACTGAAAGATTGGTGTTTCTCTCTTAAGTGGCAGGCGCATGAAGCGCATCCCATTGCGCCCCGCTTTTTTACACGCAATCTCACGAAACCCCCAGTCCTTACCCATTTCTAACACGTAGGCTATGTATACTGAGCAATATGAAATTGCGACCATGTACTAACTCGCGCATTTTAGGTTTCAGTGATATCTACTGAAAAATCAAAATGGTGCACGTTTTAAAAGATGACAAGAAATGTTTAACATTTAGGTGGCTTCCTAGAGTCTCAACAAACGCATCAACAGTAGCTATCATGAGGTACATAATGAAGCCTAATTTCCTTGTCTTGAAATTTTGGTTCGCGAGATTTACCAGTAAGGAGGCAACACATTTATTCTTATTTATCAGGTGTCGCTGTTTTTGAAAATTTCCATGGTGACGGCATCTTCCAAAATACTGACAACTTATAACTGACATGCAATCGCTGACATCCTAACTGATTGATTGTCGTGAGCCAAACTTTGCAAGAACAGAAAATTAGCTCCATTTGCTTATTGTTATTCTTACTATAAGATACATAGAAATGCGACCGAAGTGTATTGCCTCACAGCAACAAAAGCACTGTTTTTAAACTAGGAAACTTTTTCTCTGTAAACGGTAGTTTTAACTATCCGTTCACATAACAACTTTCCTAGAAGGAGTCTTCCTTTTCGATCATGTCATCCTCCTGGATGTAAGCGTTTTTTCGGCTCATCTGCTCCTCTTTGGTGGTGTACAGATCCCCGACCTTGTTCCTGTTCATAAAACGCCGTGCAATGCGGTACTTTACAAATAAAGCAGCCAGGGCTACGACTGCAATCAAACCAAATCCACCAGCGGCTGCTGCCCCACCAATCAGAGCGGCTTGTTTGCTTTGACCAGTGTCTAGAAAGAAAAGGAAAAAAAAATACTTCCATCAGATGTGTCAAGAAGCAATAGTAAAAAGCAACGGACGCTATTGTTTGACCATTTTCTGAAAAAAAGGAAAGTATCACGAATGTAAAAGTGCACGTGAAGTGAAATATCACTACCATTTTTTTCGGTAGTCTGAAAATAGGTGTTTTAAGAATTATTTTGATGTGAAAATCAGTCACCCGAAGTGGCGGGAACATATTTTAACAAGCGACGCAAGTTGGGCGTATAAGACAGGGATCTGGGTTCTAGTGACGTCATTAGTGTGTTTACAACCGAGCGCGTCACTCGTTTTACAGTGGAGTTTTGGCAACTTGTGGAAGGATTATTTCGATAAAAGGCCCATGTTTACCCAATCTGCTTTGCGCGCCCAGGCTGATTTTCGCACAGACGGAAAATCGAAAAATCGACGTGTCAGCCAATCATAACGCTCATTGAATAATTGAACCGTTTTAAAACAAAAACACAAGCCCGCAAAGCAGATTGGGTGAATATGGGCCTTTAAATATGGCTGAAAGCCACGCGTATTTTATCCTCGATTTCGTCCCCTTCTCCGTTATGTTTTGCTGCGATCGAACACACGAATGACGTCACAAATAACTTTTTGGCCGCGCTTAAAATGTCGCAAATTTCAGGTCTCGGCGCGAGTTTTCAAACTGTTAAAATTAGTGGATCCCCTTCGCGCAAAAGAGAAAGACTATTGAAAATGAAATAAAGGTGATATAAACAACATAAAACCCTAACACAAAACGTAGTGAAATTTCACTTCATGTGCACTTTAAGTAGACTTAATTATTTATCAACATAATTTTGGTTATCTACCTCCGCTTTCACTTTTCTTTGTGTTCTCACTCTTCTTTGTTATTGGACCACTCGTGAGGCGATGTTTAGTAGTACTTTCTTCTTGTTTCAACTCATCGCGGTTGACGTCTCTCCTCTTTCTCCTTTTGCTGTTTAAACAGCTGTTTCTGCATCTGTAAATCGTTCGGTCGTCCATTTAGTGTTCTTTTTTTCGTTTAAGAATAAATACCTACATAACAGTCTACGTTATACAAGCTGAATGATTGTGATTTCAAAAAAAAAATAAATTCTACCAAACAGGTAAGTGACTTTATCTAGCAAGGTCTGATTTTCTTTGCAACTAACAGTTTCCTGGTAACTGACTGAAAGGGAACTTGAAAACTGATCGACAATTTCCAACAGTAGTGGAAAGGGGATACTCGAAGTAATATGTGCAATATGTTTTGTGACATCTTACTAAACCTACCTGGAATTAGAATTGTATCGGTAACAAGCCAACAACTCGCAGTGAAAGTAAACCACGTCGTAATTGTTGAAGAATCTGAACGCTGGGATGATAATACGTTGAAAACTCTGGGTAGGATCGTACGTGTACTGCATAGCTGTATCTCGTGGACATCTATTTAATGTGAAACGTTAACATAAAATCCAGTTAAGATAGCGAAAAGGAGCAAAGGAAAAATTCCCTCAACATTTATGGCTCGTGCAGATGACAGATGTCCTTAGTGAAAATCTGGTGTGCCAATTAGGCAGTAACTGGTGACATTTGAAATATGCGCCTGTATCGGGAAAAGAGATTTTTCAAAGTTTTGTAGAATATAAGTTATCAGACAATTTGCCGAAGAAAATGTATTGTCCGTACAATGGACTTTCTAAGTAGTGATAACTTGCTCGTACGCATGGGGCTTAACAAAATAACAACACATATTTAATTGCAATAATCATTAATTAAAAATGTAATATAATAGTTCATATTCAGTTCGATGGCCAAGTCACTCTCTGTCGACCAAAATAATTGTGGACTATAACTTTTAAGGGAACCTCTACTGTTATAACAAAATGATGTTAAATTTATGAGAATAAAGTCTAAATTTTAATTATTTTAATTAGAAATGTAAATACAATTTTAGTGTATAAAACGATTGGACATGCATATCACCTATTTTCGCTTTAAATTTCCGGCGCTCCGCCATTTTGATTTTTTTATGACGCCACATGGCTGCCAAGTTCCTGCATACAGAGGAACGTCGATTCTTTATGAAAGAAGTGACACTTAACCTCATAAAAATTCATAGTGCAAGTGTGCTTGAAATTTAAAAGCGAAAATAGGCGATATTCGTATCCAAATACTTTTTATGCGCTAGCATTTCTTTCCACTTCTTATTAAAGTAATTGAAATTTAGACTTTATTTCCATAAAATTAACGTCAATTTGGTATAAAAGTAGAGGTTCCCTTTAAAAATGCAACACTTGAAAAGCGCATGACGACTGCAAATGACCTACTGCACATATGGAAAGACAAGGAAAGAAATCTTTGGCGTGGCTTTTTTTCCTTATTTCCTCGTGTTTTTGTTGCTTTTCGTATAGTTTTGTGGGCACAACAATAGACCCATGAAAACGATATCGAAAGAAACCCTTAGGTTTAAATTTGTTTCATGATTTTATTATATTTTTTTTAACGAGTTCATATCTGAACGTAAGAAATGGCAATACAGTATAAGCATTATTTGTTTGACGCATGTCAAAATATATATAGTGCACACAAACGTTTGGACGCCCGAAAAAAATTTATTTGGTCCAAGGTTTTAACAGAAGTAATACCTACCCATTCTGTATAATATTGTATTGTGGCCAGGAATAAAAATTTCCATATTTGGTGGCTTTACAGTTCTCAGCCATTATCACCAGGTCAGCACTGGACTCCACGCTGAACATTATGTACAAGTTCTCGTTGAGAGAAACCTCTATCGGAAAGTCGTTTCCATTGTAGGGCGTGGCAAAAGCTGCAGTCTTGTAAAAATCCATTCTCATGGTGAAATTTCCATATCCAGCTACAAAATGGAAACACAAACAAGTGACGTAAAATATGCGTAGACCTTAGCGCGCATCGACTATTGTTTGTTTAGCCAGCTTACTCCAAGATGTTGAGCTCAGTCACGGGTTCATGGCAACCAATGAATGAAGCCCGTTTCTGAATGCAGTCATTCTACGCGACGAACACTATTATACTGTAACAAGAACAAGGAGATTTCGGCGTGTAAATATCATAAAAAAAAATAACTAATGGTATTTACGGGTGACATATTGCAAGGCTAGCATTTTTAAAGGAAACAACCAAAAGCATCATCGTCGCATTACCTTCTGATCCAATAAAGATGTTTCTAGGGCTGAAGCTCAGACTTAGCATCTTCCTTCTGGAATAGCTGCAGTAAAATGGTAAATTGATGTCGTGCGTACGAGTGATGACATTATCAATGATCACTGCATCCACTTGGATTTCATTCCAGAAGATTAATTCCTCCGCTGTTTCGTTCACCAGTGTTCCGCAGCCATTTAAAGATGTGCTGATTAAAATGTGCGTTGAATTCTGCGTGGCTCTGTCCAAAAAAACAAAAACAAAAAAAACAAGATGGTAATGATAAGAGCATAGTTAGAGTATTACTAATTAAACCCTTGTAACGATTCTTAAGTTATGCTTTCTTTTTTCAAAATTATGCTTTTTTTTATTCTCAATCTCCCACTCACATCAGAGTATCCTCTGTGCAAATATTTTCAAGTATTTGAGTCTAGCGATCGCACTCGAGATATCGGCAGCGCAGCAGTTTGATAGCGGGGACTGCCAAGGGGCTCTGGGCACGACCGACAACTAACAACTTCTAAGAAGTCCCAGACTTCCTCAAAACTAAAATAAAAGCTTTTCAGTTGTCGAAATGAACAATATAAGTTTACAGTATAAGGATACTTTGAGTAAAAAAGGGCTTTGAATTTAGTTTAAAACCGAGCGAATTGGCTGAATTATCAATTAAGAAAAAGTGCTAAAAACGAGACAGCCTTTACCTGCACGAGGAATAGAGAAGGTGTAGCTCGCTGACTCGAAAGAATGGAAATGATTGCTTTTCCAAAGAAACTGTCATGTTGCTCTCATCGCATGTTACAGTCACACCAGGTTCTACAATAAAAATAACAGAAATATACGTTGTGTAAAAAAAAAAAAAAAACAATTCAAAACAAAAACAAAACAAAAAACAGAACACATTTAATGAATATGAATAATATCGTTTTTTTTTTTTAATTTTGATGTAATTGTTATGAAGTAAATTAAGGCCTTAACATTATTTCTATTCAGGATGTATTTTGGACACTTCCTAATTCGTATGTCATGAAACTCGACTTACTTACCAACACAAGTCAAATTATTGACGGCCATGGTTGTCCTTTCAGGGCATCCACAGTAAAATGATCCAGGAATATTGTTACAATGGTGACTACAGCCACCATTGTTGGTGACACATTCGTCAATATCTATGAAGAGAATGATCGTTAAGGTTTTGGTTGTTTTCCTAATCAGACTGCAAATGAATCAAGATGGTAAAAAATCGGCTAAAACATAATGATAATGGTATTTATGTGCAACTGCATCGATTTGTCTAAATCTGAATTTGTCTAAGGTTGGGTAGATTCTGCATGTTCATAAAAAATCATTACGTGCTAGATTTTGACGATAACCGGAAAAACTGGGCTTAATGTATATTTAGAAATAACCCGAAACAGGAAAATTGTACAAAAAATAGAGAAATAATTCTGGTCCTGGCGAATAATTATTGGGACTTCATTATGTTACATTTACAGAAACCTCGCTTTATTATCTGCTAGTTACGTAACACATAATGTCAGGAGATCTTGGCAAGCTCTACTGAGCCTTTTCAGATTCTCGTATAACATCTTTAAAAACCATTTCAATCAACAGATAGATATCACACTTACACGCATTTTAATGAAAATTTCCCGTAATTTGTCCTTCTATAACCAATAAATATGTTTAATGCATATCGAGAATCGTGACATGATTTCATTCACTGAAAAAAAGCTTTTTTCAAATAACCTAGCAGATAATTGTTAATGTACGAGTGAATAAAGAGTGGTATAATATATATATATATATATATATATATATATATATATATATATATATATATATATATATATATATATATATATATATATTAAGGTCAATCATCCAAAAATTATATATTTACTTTCTCCAATTATTATTATTTTTTTCCAGCAGTTACTCTCCACAGCGTTCAGAGTGGAAGAACGACAACTGCCACATAAAATACATCAGAAAAGAGCGAAGTATTCGAAAAAAGTTCGTCTTTCCTCTCTGATCTTTCACAAATGTTAACAAAGCTATATGAAAATAGGTAAAGCTTCTTTGCGAGTGTTATTCAAATTATAGCATGTATCTCACCTAAGCATGATTTTCCATCTGAAGCCAGTCGATATCCACTTACACATGAACAGCTGTAGCTACCTGGACTGTTTGTACAGATTTGAGCACAGTCCGCTGGCACATGTAACTGAAAGTCCATTGGAGCTGGTAGCACATACGAACTGGATGATACATAACGGATTGACGACACCGATGAGGATGAAGTAGGAGCAATTTGGCTGGCTGTTTAGGAAAAAAGAACATCTAAATAACGAATTAATTAATGTTATCTTAGGAAATAGACAATAAACTGTAAAACATCAATAATTAAATGTTGGAAGTAGCCGTGTTTATTCATTCTATTTTGTTTATTATTTGAGATTATTAAAGGAGCTAGAATCTGTAAGGTACAAAGCTTGCACCAATAGAGGAGCGAAGCTTATAACATATCAGTGTTCTTAACCCTATTCGGCCTGGGCTTTTTTTGAGTTCCTGAGCCTGGGGAATATGTGCCCCCCTTTCGTAACTTCAAGAACATTCAGGCTACAACAACGAAACCTAGAGGGTACATAGTACGTCCTAAACTGTTTCCTTTGCGGTCCGCACAATGAAACAATGATGTCATATGACTTAGTTATTAGGTAATTAGTTATACGGCCGCCATCTTGGATCCGCCATCTTGGATTTCAGAATTTTTTAAAACCTCTTAAAAACCATCCAAATTGACTCAAAATTAATCAATACCAATAAATAAACGCTAAATGACGTAAAAATATAAAAGTTATACCGATAAACATTGTTTTTCTTCATTCAAAGGTACAAATATGTAAATTTCGAAAAACATGGCTGTCAAAATCTTGTTGCCATGGAAACATCAAGTCACGTGATCAAAAAATTGTTACATAAAATTGTTGCCAGATAAATTTTAGGAAAGTCACAAAGTTTGATGGCGTTTGAAAACATATTAAAGAAGTTATGAACGTTCAAAGTTAGCGCGGGCACTTTGTGACACCCCCCCCCCCCCCCCCCCCGAATAGGGTTAAGGGAGAGGTATGGAGGATGATGGAGGCAAAATCCCTTCTTTATGCGTTTCCTTGCGTGGAGATCTAGCTTGAATGGGAAACCATCTGTACTATCGCACATTTTATAACTGGTTTCACACCCTTACATTCCTAATATGTGTCGTTGAGTAAGGTATCAGATAACCGATAAGTTAAGTTAATATATATAAAGTGTGGATATAACTTAGCGAAACTCCTTGCGATCAAGAACCATAAAGTTATTTTATTTGTCATTAAGCTCATATACGTGAAGATGAACCAAACATTGAATTAAAGACGCCTGCTGAACAAAGGTAATGCTGCTCAGACGATCTGGTAGTCCGTCATTGTCATGCATCCAACAGTAAACTATCTTTCCGGTGACATGTTTAGGTGAAAGGAGAGCCAACCATCAGAAATAGCAGCAATGTTTTGATAATAAAACCATGAAAGCATGTGAGATAGTTGTTCAGCGATAAATGCCTTAAAGAGGAAAAACATTGTTCAGATATGTTTGTAAAAACGACATCTCTAATATTTAAATTGAGCTCAAACCTTTCCTTAGGCCTTACAGACATGCACTTCATAAGGACATTGACGAAACTCGGATTTTGAGTATTTACGCAATCAAGTATCCTGTACGAAGGATACTTGATACTTGGTCATGTTAGTTTCATTGTTTCATGTTTGCATCAACGTCAATTATTAGATTAAATTATTAGCATCAATTATTAGATTATTATTGTAGTTATAGTGTAGTTAGGTGTCCCCAATTAGTGTACATTGTATGCTAGCGATTTTGACACATTAATAAAGTTCTTATCTTATTATCTTAGCAAATGCAAAAATAAGTAAAAAGGCCTTACAAAATTTGGGAAAAAACGGAAAGCATATCGTATGCAGCCCAGAGTGGTAAAGTTGATGCGGACTATAACAAAGCGTACGCTTTGCAAAGAATTTCCACAGCAAGTGGCTGTAACTAAGGTATCCAGGAATATCGAAAGGGCACACATCTCGTCGAAGTATCATGTTCTTCAATCACTCTACAGATGATATCGCGTACTTGGTATCTGTATCTGCTCATTAACCTTCCTAAATAGACCGGAATAGGTCAAATCGAAATCTTGTAATCAAAATTACCCCTCATATTATCATATTATATCTGGTGTTAATTATGTGAGGAATATCTACCAGGCATTCGCGCAATTACTTGGCGGAAATATATCACCAGTCTTACCTAGTGGCAGTCCTGTCGTTGCTGGAACTGACATTGTTGTAGGCAAAGATGTGCTTGTTGGAAATGGAGGCGCTGAAGGGGGAAAAAGGAAACCGTTGTCTTCAGATAACTAAGTCATGCCCCTAAACACTTATGACACGAAATACATGTTTTGCTTTTAAGGTATACTTGCTCGCTATTTCTATTAAAAAAAAAAAAAAAAAAAAAAAACAGGGGCTTTTCTAAACTGTTGCATAGAGCAATACTACCCAATTCAGATAATATATATAATTTCTTCACTCGATTATTAACACGGCTATTTCATTTCACATTGTTGCATTAAATGAGGTCTAATCTAGTGAATCCATGTTTTGAGGGAAAATAGACATGTCATAACATATCTTTTTTTTGGTTCTCGAACGGTTTACTACTATGTCTCCTTTCATGGAGAGAAGGAGGATAAGGCTGCTTATGAAAACAAATCATCATGAAGGTTACAGTTACCTTCTTGGGTGTAACAGCTCTCAGCGTCTCGAGATTACACTTAATATACCTTAACGTCTATACCTTTTATTTTCTAGTAACGTGAATTATCAATATTTTTACTTAGTCTAAATGCGAGCGTCTGTATCAGCTTTTGATAGCTACAACTCAAAGCGATTATGATATTTTGTTCTCGGATTTCCGATCGCGAAGCGCTAAAAAGACGTGCTGCGTTTTCCATATTCAATTTCAAGTGAAAAGTTACAGAGCATTTTCTAGAAAGGCGAAAAAAACTGGAGTAATCGCGCAAAAATGGCCCTAAACGAGAAAGTTTTAAGAAATAAGAAATTCCCCGACACGATTAAATGTTAACCTATCTACTGTCCAAATTGGAGGGAAATCGAACAAATTCCCTATCTCTTTAAAAAATTCAGTTTGGGAAAGCAGCGCCAAAACATCGTACCGTCATTTATCCTTTAATTTTCACTCATTTATCCTTTAATTTTCACTCTTTTTTCAATATTGTTTAGGTTAAAGGATTATTCTGAAACCTACATTTGGAGCCCCAAAACAAAATTCGAGAAAATGGTTAATTTGACGGAACTCTGTAACTTTAAATAACCCACCTTGTGATGTAAAATGTCCGCCGTAAAAAAAGGTTTCTATTTCATCCGGTACAAAATAATACGATCCAGCCAGGAATGTTTGAGCGAAGTTGCTCCCATAGCCGTACCCGCTCGGTGGGCTGTACGTGTGGCCAAGGTGTGAATAGGAAGAATACCAGTACAACGGGTAGCTGGAAATGTAAATATCATGACCTCCTCCAAATGTTGGTCCATAAGATGAGCAGCTGTATACGGAATATGAATTGTAATAGCTGTTTTGCCCTGTTTGACTCAGTTTTACCGGCGCCCATCCTGGCTTGTTTACCAGTGAGAACAAATAGGCTTGTGCATCGTACCAATAGCCGCAATAAGATCCTATTGTGAAAACAAGGAATGCAAAACTTCAACACAAGCAAATTTATACACCAACCCACCCCACCCCCCCCCCCCCCCCCCCCCCCTTCCCTCACTGGAAAGATTTCACGTTTAATTGTTATTCTGATGTACTCTACAAGATGGGGACAATATAATGGGTCATGTCGTTGATTTATTTGTCGATATCTTTGCTTTTCATGGAGGCCGTGTTCAAAAATATATTTAAAACTTTACTTAAAAACTATGGCGACTTAGTTTTGTCTTAAATTCGCTTAAGGAAGACGCTAGTCTTAATTCTGTGGGTAAGTTGTTCCACAACTGAGCTCCACTGTATGAAAAACTACTTTTCAGATAATCAGTGCGAGGTTGTGGAAAAACTAGTTTGTTTTCGGTATTCCTTAAACGATAAGCATTCACGTTATCGCGATAAACAAATCTTGATAGTAGATATTCTGGTGTCACCTCACGAAGGTCTTAAACATCATGATAGATTTCATTTCTAATCTTTGATGACAGAGTTTACGCCACCCGTTTACGGTCGCCATCTTGGATTCTCCATCTTGGATTTCTGATTTTTTTAAAACCTCTTAAAAACTGTCCAAATTGACTCAAAATTAATCAAAACCACTACATAAACGCTAAATGACGTAAAAATATGAAAGTTTTATCAATAAACATTGTTTTTCTTCATTCAAAGGTAATATATTTAGATAGGCAGAACCTAACAGCGTCGCTCTGAACAAGCTTAACTAAGGTGAAACTTAACTAAAAGGTAAAAGGTCGGGAGGACAAGAATCAAGATTGACGACCGAGCTATTTTTCAATTTTAGCAATTCTGTATTACAGTATTACAGTATTACGCAACCGTCTGCACAGTACATTTGTACCGTATAAAAGTTCACAAAAACAACTTTTTCTTCGTCTACAATAACTAGTACGACCACTTTCCGAATAAAATACAGTTATTGCTTGTCAAAAATTTCCCGAGAAACTGATTTTGAAATCAAAATTCCAAAAAATACACAAACAGATTTACATAAGGCGACGCGAGTAAAGATAGAACTATAAAATTGCTTTTCAATCTATGTAATGAATGAACAAACACGTAACAATGGACAACACAATCTTCTTTCGAAAAATTTATTCAAATATCCACGGGCCGCCGCGCGCGGGCGGCAGAGGCGACCGCGAAACATTCCGCTAGCCATGACCATGAAAAATGACGGGCATAGGTTCAGTTATATGAGTTAAATGGGGCTCCGCGCGGGCCTTCGGCCCGCAGAGCTCCGCTACAAATATGCAAATTTCATAAAATATAGCTGTCAAAATATTGTTGCCATGGAAAGCTCAAGTCATGTGATCAATAAATTGTCATATCAAATTGTTGCCAGATAAATTTTAGGAAAAGTCATAAAGTTTGAAGGTGTTTGAATGCATATTAAAATAGTTATGAATGTTGAAAGTTAGAGCGGCACTTTGTGCTCCCCCCAGTGTGAATTGTGTTAATTTAAATAGAAAAAAGGCTAGACTTGCTAGACTTAACCCTCGGACTTACACGCAAACTTATACCCCCCCCCCCCCCCTTCCCCTTGGGTTTTTGTTATGTTGCAATATTTCGGAAATATTTTAAATCTAACAGATAGCCCGCGATGTGTTCTACAAGATGAGGTAAATATAATGGGTTGTGGCGCTGCTGGGGGTCCGTGGCATCATCGAAGATGGCTGCCATTTTGGATTTTACTAAATATTCAAATTTATCAGAAAAATGCGGCAATTGCAAAATTGCTAGAGTTGAAAAACAACAGAATTAAATACCGTATTTTCTCAATTAAACGCCCCCGGCGTTTAATTCAAACTTGGCCTAGTGGACCCGGCGTTTCTTTGAATCAGCAGTTTTTTCTCGCCCGCCATTTTTTAAGAAAGGGTTATTATTCGTTTTTCTTGGCAGCCGTGTACCTTGCCCTTAAATGTTAAGTTAATTATACCACAAATAAACGTTTGAGGGGCTTACTTACAACTTCCTTTATTATACCCGGCGTTTATTCAGGGCTCGGCGTTTAATCGGGAAAATACGGTATTTTGATGCTTTCTGTAGCATTTTATGTTTTTCACCGAAAAAAGGTCACACAGGCATTTTTAGTGAAACATGGCTTGACGTCATGTTACGTATGACGTCATTTCTCGTTACCAAAGCAACCGGTTATCGCCAAACTTTACCAAAATATGTCTCAAGGATAAATAAAGAGCTACTAAATAGGGCATTTGCTTATCGCAAATGGTCTTGAAAATATCGGAGAAAAACCTTAAGGGTTAATAATATGTTATTATCACACAATTTGCAACTTTTTGGACCATTCTATATGTTTTTCTCCTTAAAACACAGGCGAAAATACCTGCACAGCATAAACATTAAATTTGTGGAATTTTCAAATCCTCTACCTTTTCGTCAGTGGAGAAGTTAACATTTCGATAACGGGACAGGAAACGATACTTACTCCATGATATGCTGGTGTATCCCCCAAAGATATACTGTCCAACCTTGATGATAGTAATAGTTGGACCTTTTCCATCGCACAAGGAATGGAATCGAGTGGATGCCCAGCCATCCTGTGATGCTCGCCAGCAGAGTTTCCAGTCATTTCCGCTCTGCACGACGGGTTTCATCAAGTTAGTAAAATTGGCCAAAAGTTCCGCGTTTTTTCTCAGAATGACAGAATTGTTAAAGCCAACTCTATTACCTGAAGCACAAATATCAAGAATTGGAATAAATGACTATTCACTGGCGACATAAGCAAAATCGTAACAAGGAAAAGCGGATGCATAACGTCGCTTATGTCTACTGAAAACGGACCCGACAAAGGCATAAGCACAAACGCAAACATTAGCATAAGGATCAATATCCATTATCACTTATGCTACTGCTTATACTTATGCTTATATGTCGCTAGTGAAAACCAGGCTTTAGTACGACCTTAATGAAATGAGAACATATAAGAACTGCTCCAACAGCCGTCAACTGAGAGCATTACGTTTGAAAAAAATATATGCTTGAACATTTGAGTAAATGTAAAACAGCAAAAACGCAAAAAGCAAAAAAAAAAACACATCTCAATATTAACACGTTGAGCTAAATATTGTATAAGGAGAACTAAAACGCGCCTTTAGAAAACTCATTTAAGTAACAATGCGTGTAAGAACTACTGTAGGCAATCCTCTGTTGTTCTGCGGCATTTCGCTTTCCCCACATAAGATTGTTTAGATTTTCTTACTGAGAATACATCAACCTATGGACAACCCGTTTTTGAAGTAAAATTTACTGAAACTTTATTTTAAAGCGATATTTATTTTGTGTTACAAGATTTTATCCAATCGTGAGACTTCAAAACAATGGGCAAGAATGGCTTCTAATTTTCCATGTTTCCCACATAGATATTTTGCTGCATTAAAACTCAGAATAGTTTTCACTAAAAGGGAATCAATAAGTGAACTAGGGAGAAATAAATGTGCCATCCGATGAAGTGATAGTAGATTTTCATGTTTTAGCCAATGAGGTGGACGGCTTCAGTAATATCACAATTAACACCTTTCTGCATTCCCTGCCGTTGGGTTACCTTGTTCTTACTTGGACCATTACTTAATTAAAATAAACTATTGGTGCCCATTTGGAATAAAACACGCCTTCTTAATTTTGCCGACATTTAAAGTCAAATTACGTACACATTTTTTTTTCTTCATATTTTGTGGTCAGATTCAGGTGCTTAAGATTATTCTTCATGCTTTTGCGTATAGAGAAAGAGGAGGGGGGAGGTCGAGTTCGACAAATAAAAAAAAACAGCATACACGTGGTTTTAAACCTTTTGAGAAAAACGCTTTCATGTTGGTATATTTTTGTTTCTTCACTGGGACTGGCTATGCAGAAGGAAAGAGTGTTAAAAGCGATAAAACGAGAGTGATAGTCTGATTCACTTCCGTCCTTTTTCATCCACTTTCTTTTTTATTGATTCCGTGTCACTCTTTGAAACTGTGGTACCGTGAAATGCTGGTTATAAGCCCTGGGCTTATACAACTTCGTATTTTTTTGGCTGGCAAGCCAAAAGTATTGTGATAAATAAGCATTGCTTCAGTTAATTAGGTGCAAAGTTATGTGAACAATTGACCATGTTGAAAGTTAAAAAAAAATGTATCTCGCGGTTTTTGAAATATATAGAAAAGCGCTAATATCAATGACTCAGTCAAAAAACTATGGTTTCCTATAGAAAATCGAATCTCCAAAATCAAAACGAGAAACGCTTTCAAACTTTCTATGTAACGTCCAGTACAATGCAAGGTTTATGGACAAGTTCGCACCTCAAACTGACGTTCTGAGAGACTTACTCAAAGCCGAAGTTTTCACTTGGAGAAAAGCGCACCAAGAAGCGTTTGAGAGTTTGAAGGAAGCGCTAAGTTCAGACACGGTTCTGGCTTATTTCGACCCCACCGCGGTGCGCATGTTCGACTACGAATTCAAGGTCGAGTATAGGCCTGGAAAGACCAATATCGCAGACTTCACGTCAAGACATCCACTTCCCCGCGAAAAATGCAGCAAAATTGAGCTAAGCACTACAAAGGATGTAAAGCAATACGTGAATTTCATAGTGTCTAACGACATCTCTAATGTCATCAGCAAGGAGGAACTCATCAAAGCAACCGAAGAGGACAGAGAACTGCAAAATGTAATCACATGCGTTCAGGAGAAGAGAGTCGACCACAGGGACAAAGTATACGCTAACGTTTTTATCGAGCTGACGGTGGTTGATGGTCTCGTTCTGCGCGGTGAAAGGATTGTAATGCCGCAAGGACTTAGAGAAACCATGGTTAAGATCGCCCACGAGGGAGACCAAGGGATTGTTCTAACCAAACAATTACTACGGGCCCACATTTGGTTCCCTGGAATTGACGCCATGGTAGAGAAGTACGTGGAGAGTTGTTTAACTTGTCAAGCCGCAAACCCCTTGTCACACCAGAGAATCTCTTAAGATGACGGAGCTGCCACGAGGGCCGTGGAGGAAAGTCAGTGTTGACTTTGCAGGTCCTTTACCAAATAAGGACATGGCTCTGGTGTTCTGGGATCAATATTCAAGGTACCCAATTGTAGAATTTGTCACTACAACCTCCGCAGTCACCCCCGGGTTTGCGGAGGCTAATGGTGATGTCGAGCGTTTCATGAAGACATTAAAGAAAAGCCAAAGAATCGCCAAGAGGTTCAAAGGACGGTCGGCAACTATCGCGCCACACCCCATCCAGTGACAAGAGAGAGTCCTGACAAACTTATGTTCAGGACAGAAATAAGAAGAAAACTGCCTGGCAAAATTATTCCCAACAGGGAACAAGCCTATGACCCAATTCGCTGACGAGCGAAGACATGCCCGACAAAGCATGTCCAAAATTGGATACCTGGTTCTTTTAAAACAGAACAAGTGGAGCTCGCTAACCACTCCATACGATCCTCAACCTTTAATATGCGGTTATTGGTGTAAAGGGAAGCATGATCACTGTGCAGAGGGGAAAGGAGATAAAATCCCGCAACTCTTCCCATTGCAAAGTGCTGAGGTTCGCGAAAAGGGGAAAATACGATGTGTTAGATTGGGAGCAAGCGAGTCAAAGATCGAAAAGCTATGACGATGCCCCGCACTAAACGGAAGCGGAAATAGCAAGACGCCCCGCCTCTCAAAAATAAAATGGTCCATCCCTTAGTGCAATGCACTAAGTGCCTCGCTTAGTGCATCCTTTTAAGTGCATGCACTTAAATTTACGCACCTATGGCACAAAGGATTATTACCAAACATTTTTCAAAACATTTTTAAATATGCCAAGACTGTACATAACTATAATACTAGGTATGCAGCAAATCAAAACCTATATAAATCAGGAGTAAGAACAAATATAGGCAAACAAAGAATCTATTTTGTAGCAATTGACCTCTGGAAAGATCTCCCATCTGACCTAAAGGATCTAAATGTATTCCTCTTCTCGAAAAATTTAAAACGTTATCTATTGTCAGAACAACACAAATAATTTGTCTCCTCATATTGTTAAATTATTTCACTGTAAATATTATCAAACTACCCTTCATATTTTGGTCTCTCGACGGGGCACTTCTAAAGTGCCGCCAGAAATATTTTAACACAGTAAACAATAGAAGTTGTGCTTCAAGACTGTTTTGATTGCGTTTTCAAACTCAACGTTCTAATTGGGTTTCCACGCCGTTGAAATTGGTTCAAATTTGCTAATTTTTATAATGGAAGAAATAATGTTTCTTCTAAGGGACGAAATATTCTTATTTCAACAGCTAATCCGGTTTCACGGCATACAGTAAAGTGAGACTGGACTGGACTGGACTTGTAAAACGCGGACTTGTAAAACGAGGACTAGTAAAATGATGACTTGTAAAACGAGGACTTGTAAAACGAGGACTAGTAAAACGAGGACTTGTAAAACGAGGACTTGTAAAACGAGGACTTGTAAAACGAGGACTAGTAAAACGAGGACTTGTAAAACGAGGACTAGTAAAACGTGGACTAGTAAAACGCGGACTTGTAAAACGAGGACTTGTAAAACGAGGACTTGTAAAACGAGGACTAGTAAAACGAGGACTTGTAAAACGAGGACTTGTAAAACGAGGACTTGTAAAACGCGGACTAGTAAAACGCGGACTTGTAAAACGCGGTCTTGTAAAACGCGGACTTGTAAAACGCGGACTTGTAAAACGCGGACTAGTTAAACGCAGACTTGTAAAACGAGGACTTGTAAAACGAGGACTAGTAAAACGAGGACTTGTAAAACGAGGACTTGTAAAACGAGGACTTGTAAAACGAGGACTAGTAAAACGAGGACTTGTAAAACGAGGACTAGTAAAACGTGGACTAGTAAAACGCGGACTTGTAAAACGAGGACTTGTAAAACGAGGACTTGTAAAACGAGGACTAGTAAAACGAGGACTTGTAAAACGAGGACTTGTAAAACGAGGACTTGTAAAACGAGGACTTGTAAAACGCAGACTAGTAAAACGCGGACTTGTAAAACGCGGTCTTGTAAAACGCGGACTTGTAAAACGCGGACTTGTAAAACGCGGACTAGTTAAACGCAGACTTGTAAAACGAGGACTTGTAAAACGAGGACTAGTAAAACGCGGACTTGTAAAACGAGGACTTGTAAAACGCGGACTTGTAAAACGCGAACAAGGAAAATGCGTTAAGACCTCTCTTTATTAAAACGATTATCGTTATAGAGATCTAATAATCAAAGCACCAAAGGTGTTAAACTTCAAATGACATTTCAACAACAATTACAAACAAAAACATTTAGTATATACCGAACCAGTAGTTTAGTGTTTTTCGCGCGCTCTGACTGGCTCCTAAAATCCGGATAGTATTTGGTTGCACGCGTGAGTTTTTCTCTCAATTTGCCAGAAAAGAAGGATCTTATTGGGGCTGGCTTTCTACTGTTTTGGTATCGCGGCGAGGTAAATATCCACCACTGTTCACCGAAAATGAAGTGAAGAATTGTTAATTATACAATAATATTAAGAGGCAGTAGCAGTAGCGATCCCGCCCTATACAAAAGCATAACTGTAACTACAAAGTAAAATTAGAATTTCTGGGGATTTTCTATAAACAGCAATTGATTTCTCGATTACAGCTTGATTAAAAATTTTCAAAAACCTGATCTCCAACTTGCTAGAAAATATGTAATGATAATAGGACTGAGTGGGGTCCAATTCGGTCTGTAATCATACGGGGGATTAATAAAATCGCGGGAGTCCGATATTTTTAATCACGTGTATTATTAGACAGAATTTGACGACACGAAGTCCTGTTACCAATTAATCATAACTGTAACAAAATTCAAGGGTAAAACGTTAAATGGTTACATGCTTTGGTGATTAAAAACATAACAATTGAGTGTGTTTTTGACCGCGATGCATGCACGGAAAAAGGATAGCGCTCGCAAATGACTGTTAATTGTCCAATTACATCGTCCAATTACAAGCATGACACAAACTGTCCTATCAATGCTCTAATTGGGCCTGCTGATAACCAATCAGATTCGAGAATTGTGTTACACTTGATTAAATTAATATGAATGTGATGGATAAACATTTCTCCTTGGTTAGTCCTTCTTCGTGTGTGACTACATGTCTTCGAGCTTCCGACATTGACATCGAAAATAATTTGTTCTTTAGCGATTTTTTTTTTTTTTGCTGATCGCTCATCCTAAAGAAATTTTTTTCTTCCACGCAAAGGAATGAGAACTCATCCGTCAATTTGTATTCTCCTCTACCGATTACTGCCAGAAATTGCTCTTCCTTCTGTTGCTTTATTTCTGTCCTTATTCGTTCTATGGCAGAGAGAAGTCCATCCGCTTCTTTTTGTAAATAGACCGTTTTCATAATTACGTCACATACTACAACTACCAGCATTCCTTGCGCATAGCGTGAGAGTGTCGCGCGAACCTTCGCGCAAAATATGTGAGCTTTAACGGAATGTCTCTTAGACTTTCTGAAGAAGACTTGTCTGGGGCGTCATTTAAAGTAAAAGAACCAGAAGAAAAGTACTTTGTTGTTTTTTAGATAAGCTGAGTTGATTAAAAAGCTTAGTTTTCAAGATAAGTTTTACGTCTTTCACGCTTTCGTGTTGTGACGCGTACGTGTTTATAGTTTCACGAATCGTGTGGCTTATAAATTTTGACAGTTTTAATTACAACACTATATTTATACACTAGGACGTATTAGGTTTACCTTCACATGACATGGGTTTCAATAAGATTTGTAAGAACTTTCATAAATAAGTTCAATTCATAGTAAGTTAGGTAAAAACTGTAATTGACTGCCAAAAACCTAAGCTTATAAACTCAATATGAGTTTCTTATCTTTGCGGCGCAATGTGTTTACAATTTCTTAAACAATGACTAACAGTATTATAACAGTATTTCACAAACCGAGGTTTTCTACGAAAAGTCTACCTATTATAAAACAGCGACAGATTTACATAAAATACAGCTATAAAATGGAAGACAAATCGTGGAGTTCAATTCAGAATTGAAAAACAACCTGAATAGGTATGCGGCTGAACGGATCGAAAAGCTGTCCGATTTGAAAGAACTGCCATCAATGAAGTCTGACAAAAAATAATACATTTGGACACAAAATAATAAACGTTAAAGAAATCGTTACCTGTACTCGATGTGACTTTTCAGTCTACTTCATAACCAAGCTTTCCAAAACACCATCCAGTTTTTTTAACGTTGAATTGTTCTTGTTTTTGTTTTGACATCGACCATTCGCTATAAAGAATCCGCATCTTTAGACCACACAAAAGCTGTTCTTTCCGCTATTAACAGCCAATCGATCAAATCAATCAATCAAAAATAACGGCTTTTGAGCTGCAGAGAGAGTCTCTGTTCCAGTTTTTAAATAATTTCTTCACTGAGTTCGACAAAACTCGCACATATTAAACTTAAACATTCCGCGGTGCGAAAAGATTACAAACTTCATTAACTTGCTCATTTTAGATCCTACAGCCGTAATGGTGAGATCTTTCGGTTTCAATCCGCTTCAAACAATGTTTAGGAACAATTTCGAGGAAGTCAGTGATAAAGCATCTGATACCATATTTCAAAGCCAATTATAAGAAGGCATTTTCACAAATTAAAAATGTCCTCGTTCGTTTTCTCCAGATCGAGCGGTTTCACCGTGCGTTTGAACAGCTTTGCCAAGGCGAACAGCAACACACGGCAACATTTTTCACGCCTTTTTTCGTTCAAGTCGTGTGATCAAGTATATTTTTCTTTTCTTGCCTTACTCTTTCTTCCTTTTTCTCTTATTCATAGTGGTTCGTGGTTTGGTTTTAAATTTTAAATTTTTATTTCCATTTCTCCTTTCGTATCGGAGGTGGCCACCATGTTTATTTTGCCAGTGTTCGTGTTTTGCACGAAGGTTCGCGCAAAGTTCGCGCGAAACTCCCACGCTAAGCGCAAGGAATGCTGGTAGTTGAAGTATGTGACATAATTATGAAAACGCTCTATTTCGAGTCATCCTCTGCCTCCACTAAGCGATTCATACATTCACTTGCGTTCTGTGTGTAAACCTTCGGTGGGATTAGTCAAGCCCACACATTGGGCGAATTTCAGCTGTTGAACATTGACGGATGCTGTCAGCTTTTTCTCTCAAGAAATAGCTGGAAAATCTGTCGCCATTTTCGTGCAAATTGTGCCACTTGTTAGTGGCATTGTTCAGCGCAATGTCAAACTGTTCACTCGAAGTACAATCCACCAGTCTGTCCTCTTTTACCTCACCCAGCACCTTGCCAAAAATATCACAAACAATTTCCGCGGCAACACTCCCTGTAATTCCCAATTCATTTAGTTTCCTCTTGATATCCCGTGTAAAAAGTGGTCATAACCATCAATCATGACAAGTCATGATAAAAAGATTAGAATTTTCTAAAATGCTAATGAACTTTCAAGTCACGACAAATCGTGACATAATATTATAAGAAGTCATGAGCTATCATGACATCCTGTCATGAAATGTCATACTGCCTGATTGAATTGAAAATAGCTTTTGGATGCAAAATTCTTGGATTATGACATATTGTCATGACTTATAATGTGTTGTCATGACCTATCATGTCATGATGTTCAAACTTTGTCATGACTTGTTCATGTCATGACACTACTCATGTCATGACAGTGCCCATTTAAGGTAATTCCCTGGAAAAAGAATCTGTCATAGATTTGTAATGAAACTTGGCACAAATATTGAACAAGTCATGAAGGTTCCAAAATTGCAACAAAAATGAGGGGTCACCGTGCTCGTTTTAGTGGTATACTGCTGACGAATACAGTGTTTAAAGGCATTTTCAGGCAATAACCGCGCGAAGCTAATATGCTCAATATTTCCACTGCATATTGATATTTCGCGTATAAGTTGACTTTATACATATGTATAATTTTCTGTATCATAGAAAACGTGTCCAAAAAGCTTCAAATTTACTGAACACTCGAACAGTAGACGGTTGCTTGGTGTGCGGTCCTCTACCCAAATGGCTTTCTTCGTAGGATTTCTATAAACTGTGCAAAATCTGATCATAGATTTTTGCTCACTTTTTAAATTTGCCTTGGGAACACTGTCCTGATTGAATTTATGCAGTATAAAATGGGGGTCACCGTGCTCGATTTTGCGCCAGCGCTCACAGAGTCCAAAGCGCAATCTTCTTCGAATTTAATATCCGAGCGAGGACTGGGACGAGTTCCAAAATGGCGTCCCTATTCCTGCATGTAGCATTCCTAGAGTGACATAATATCAAGTAACTAAACTGATTAAAAATAGAGCAAAAACTATCAGGATTTGCTGCAAAAACGCGATACTAACCTGCCGCGAGCTTTGTGTTTATGTCAAAGATCGGTCGTCCACGCGAAGTGTCGGCTACTCGATGAGTCTTGTTCGTGTGGCAGACGTTAATTTCACTACAATTTGGATTACAGCAGGTAATATAGAGGAAGGATCCTAGTCCTGACAGCGTTTCGTCTGTAGCATTTGACAATTTCAGTGGCTCGGCACACGTTTTACATCCGCTATCGAGTGATTTAGCGAGCAAGTCAAGCTCGACAACACGCCCACCACTTATCTTATATTGATTTCGAAAACCCGATTCTTGATTATCCTCAAGCAAGCTCTCTTTTGAAAAAAATTTCATCTTTTCCCTTCGACTGACTTCTTTTATAGAGCGAAACCTCCCTTTTCTATCGTGGGAAAGGCCGGATTTCCTCACAAAAGCCGCCATTTTTTTCAATCTGATGTCGCAATGTTTAAATATGCGCAGTAGGGATGCGCAGTGCAAAACCAGGGAATCACCTTAATCAAAATCATTTTGAAATCAATGTCATGACACTGTCATGATACTGTCATGGTCATTTATTTGTTGTGTTTAAGTGACAGACAGGAAGATTAGACAATTTTAAAATTAACTCTTTTTATTGTAATTTACAAACCAATCTTAAAATTTTGATCACCGGTACAGCGAACAATACAAAAGTTTGGAGCACAATAACAAATATATTAAAGGGTCAATTATAATAAAATTTTAGTGTAAAAAAAAATGGAAAAATTAAAGATAAATATCATTTTCATAACAGAAGTTGTCTTTCAACCCAGCCGTTTCTCGCGCCCAGGTACATTCCTTCGGTATTGATTTAGTTTATACACAACATCTAGATCTGCTTCTTTTCAGAACTTCTCTCTGACAGCATCTAAAAAGGAATATGTAATAATATTAAATATCTTATTTAAAAAGTGGAAAGGAAGAACATAGGTGTTGGTTGGGTCCTGTGACAAAAAGGCATTTCAATTTTCCGTTGACTTGAAAAAGGAGGTGAGCTATATTGTAACTTAATATTATAAATGCTAAATTAGCTATTTTCAAGCAGTCACTTTAATAATTATTATGAAGTCCCAAAATTTTAGATTCAATAGTAGAAATATTTCTCTGCTACTGATACTGCAAAACCTATAATAGGGAACATTTATCTTTTAGATATAATATCGCAAATGAGTGTAATTCTTACCAATAACAGCACACAGTTTATCTTGTGGCAGACTTTTTCTTTGGCTGCCATCTTTGTTTCTTTTTCCCCCGACAGAACACGTCCTAAGCTCGTCTTCTGTGAAGGCCTTTAACATACAGGCCTTGACTGCACCTCCAAATTCCATTTTATATTGCAGCATCTCTCTCAATTCATCAACCTTTTAAAATGAAAATAAAAGCATGTGGTTTATTAGAATTTAATTAAAAAACATGACAGCAGAGCTGGATAAATGCAGGCTCAAGTCTTGTCGGTTGCTGCCAAATAATACCACTTGAAAAATATAGGGGCAACAAAAATATGTCTTCATTACAACTTTTTTCTTCCAGGAAGTTGCCAGAGCCTTCATAAAAAAAAAATATATATTTATTTTTTAGTTATAAGACTATAAACAACAGAACATGTTTAGAATATGAACTATAAATAATGCTGTTTTCTTACCAGTGACTTCTGGATCATATCTGCTGGTACCATGACACAGGATTCCATTTTTACTGTGCGTGTATCTTGTTTTTGTTTGTTGTTGTTGTTGTTGTTGCTGTTACATTCTACCATAATGAAAATTAAACACCACTGTCACCTGGAGTCAGAACAGACTCCAGGTGACAAGTCACAAAGACAGGTCACTGCAACATGTCACTGAATCAAGTGTACACAAAAGGATTTTATGGAAGGGATCCTTCATTATTAGGAGGTTACCTGGGAACTAGTTTTCAAATACACGTACAAGATGGCAGCCTCCCTAGGTGTACTAGGTTCCCCCTTTTCATCACTATCAACATGCATGTTTTCAATGTAGTTTTACAGAGACATACTACTGTCTTGAACAATCAAGGAGATCCTACAATGCATGCTTGATGTAACTTAATATTCTGGTGCACATACATATGGTAATGAAATAGAAAGAGAAATAATTATTTTGTGATATTTGTTATTAAATAATATGCAAAAAATTACCCCGGTTTGATTAAGGATATTAATTGCTTAAAATTTGTATTGTTAATTGACCATGATAATTTATATTTTTTTAAATTTATTTATGACTTCTGTAAGATTGTTATGATTTGTCATGGTAAATAAATTATGAGTATTGATTTGTCATGACCATCATTTTAATGTCACGACTTCACAATATTGTTTTGAATAATATCATGACAAATTAATGAGAAGTCTTGATTTGTCATGATCCACATTTAAATGTCATGATTAATTAAAGATTTTTATGACTTGTTATGATAAATTTATGACAAGTCACATTTTGTCTTTAACAGTCATGGGTTCATGACAATTGTCTTGACATTTTTATGACAAATCATGAATTGTCATTATAAGTCATGATTTTTCATGACCACTTTTTACATTGGATTGTCTCTCATGTGAATGTCACAACGCAAATGCTTCGCGACGACAAAAACCTGTGACATTACTTTGTACAGGTTTTTTTTCCCCATCTGTACCGTACACTAGAACACCGCTTGTTTCATGGTTGGAGGCAAAGTTTTGTAGGATGTCAGAAGCTTTTGTTTATGCAGAATGCCTGGTCCTATACAGACTTGGTGGATTCCCTTTTCCGTGGATAACGTCAGGTTCCTGTACGTGGTGAACGTGTAGTAAACGTCTGCTATCTGGAAATGCAGTCCACTCTCAGGATGCAAAATGCTTCAGGATTAGTGCAAAAGCGCACTATATATGGTTTTCACGTTACGTCACGGCGGCCATGTTGGTGTACAACTACAAAAGAATGTTAATGAACTTCTTTTGTTATGTACACCAACATGGCCGCCATGGCCTTTGTCATTTGAGTCCCACAGGACTGAAGGTCACGTGAGTGAAAACCATCTATATCACCCAACTGCTATTCTGTGGCTAGGAAGTAGGAAGACTATGTGCTCTGGGAAGAGGGGAATTTCTCTAATCAAAATGTATTCCGTCGGTCCTTGTTGTTCTTGTTTTGCTTTTGCCAATACTTGTAGGAGAGGATCACCAGTGGGAACAGGTGTATCAACCTTCTGGCGCTTCGCTTGTCTATTAAGATTTTACACTTGCACCCTGTTTCTCGGGAATTCACCTGCTGATTCCACTTTCATGATGCCTCCCCTCTCATCGACAATCGAGTGAATAACCTGACGAGGAGGTAATTGCTTCAATTTTTCTTTTACAAAATCTCGCGTGCTCTGCATTGTCCTCTTAAAGGCACGTGATCCTGAACCTTTACAGTTTCCATGGCTGTTTACGGTGACTTCTTGTTCGCCCTCTGTAAATATGTATTGTACAACTGTCATATCTTGAGGCAATGGTGATGTAGCCAGAGTCTGGCGCGCATTTATAATCGACTTTCGCAAAGAGGGCAGGCTCTTATTACTGAAAAACTGGCGTTGTATTATGTGCAAGGTGTGGTTAGGTGGACAGTCACCTGACTCCTCTCGGTCAGCGGTTAGCAAAGATGGCTGCGTGTTTTGTTGCTCCGTGGAACTACGCAAATTCTTATGACTAGTTTGTATATTTTTGTCTATTTGTATGTATTCTTGTCGTTAATGTTACATAAAAGTATGAGTGCGAAAGCAAAGAATAAGAAAGGCGAAGAACAAGATTTTGAGGCGTTTGTTCGGGAGACTCTTGGTTCGCTCCAGGAAAGTGTTAATGCTATCAAGAACGCAGAAGATCACTTGGTGAGTGAGCTGAACTCGCTTAAGGACAGAGTCTCCTCTAATGGCGCTATGCTGTTGGGAATCTAAAAAAAAAACAAGATTCATTTACTGAAAAATTTGTGAAAGTCGATGACGAAATTCACGACATTACTTGAAAGATTGAGAAGATTAAGCAAGACATGGCAAGTAACACCCCCACGATCAATTCACTTTATGAACGGTTTCTGGCTTCGGAGCGCTATCCAAGAGGCTTTAATTTGCGATTTTATAAAATTCGGGAGCAGACCGAAGAAGACTGCATTGACATTCCGGAAAAAAAAATATTTCGAATGATTTACTGCAGAAACCGGTCATCGAGAATGCTCATCGTGTTGGCCCGTACGCGTCCAGGGATGATGGCTCTCCACGCCCAATTGTTGCAAAATGTTTGTACCGTCCTGAAAGGCGAGATATTCTTCGAAAGAAAAAAAATACTCAAGAATGGAATATACGTCTCTGAGGATCTTATCCCGGAGGATAGGAAAAGAAAAAACGACCTAAAAGCAGTGATGCAGCAAGCTTATGAGAGCGGCAAACGACCTCGCAATGAAAAACTGTATATAGATGGTGTTCTTCATAACAACAAGCTGTAATGTCAATTTTCTATGGTACGATATCAACCTCTGTTTCATTGGTTTCTCTTGTATTTACTATTTAGATATTGAATTTTGTTTATATTTTAAGACCGTGATATGAGTGCTACGGTGAATGATCCTGATTTACATCTTCAATGCTCTAATGACCATGGAATTTTCACAATAGATGAACTCAATCTATTGTCCAAAGCTGTTAAGTCTAAATTGTCCGCTCTTCACCTTAACATTAGGAGTTTTAATCAACATTTTGATTAATTCAAAAATCTCTTTGATTCCTTTCCCTTTTCCCTTGACTTTGTAGGATGCTCGGAAACCTTTATTAATAGCCAATTAAACCTAGATCGATTTGAAATCTCGGGAAATCAACTGATTACTGATAACTGTACCTTTTCTAGTGGTGGTGGAGTTGCATTGTATGTTAAGCAGGATCATACTTTTATAGCGAGAGACGATCTCAAGGTACCCGATATTGAAAATATTTGGATAAAATCTGCTGACTTGGTAATAGGAGTTTTTTTAAACCTCCTCAGTTTTCTAATTAGGATTTTTTGGATAAATTCGAAGTAGTCCTGCATAAAATCTACATATAATAAAATAAAATCATATATCCTTATTTAACATATGGTTCGATATTATGGGGTAACTATAGTCCTATTTATGACGTTGTTAAACTTCAGAAAAAGGCAATTAGGATAATTAATGATGTCCCTATTATGGATAATATTACCCCCCACTATGTCAATCTAGGCATTATGAAATTTCCTGATATTGTTAAACTTCATACATGTCTCTTTTTCTTTGATCTCTTGTGTGATCCTGAACCCTCCAATTTAATCATACCGCTGTTATCAGAACAACATAGCTATACTACTCGTAATGCCTCATCAGAACAACTATATATTCCCTTTTATAGAACAAACATTAGAAAGTTCTCTCCCCCCATTATTGGACGATATTTTTGGAACGATCTTCCCCTTTCCATCCGCTCTAAGCCTACTAAAAAAAGATATTTAAGAAATATTTTTTCAGTCATTACTTATCCCAATACTAGATTGACTTAGTTGCTTTATCTACTCGTACTTAATATACATAATTATTGCTTTCATGTGTGTGTGTGTGTGTGTGTGTGTGTGTGTGTGTGTGTGTGTGCGTTTATTTCTTCATTGCATGTTATAAGCATTTTCTCTTTATATCCATTTAATTAGATATCCTTTATATTTTCCAACTATGAGGGCAAGGTATTACTATTTTTGCCCCTTTTCTCTTTGTTTCTTAATTATTCATTCCTGTAAACTTGTTAATTTTTGGAGAATATATAAATAAAAAAAATAAATCAACTCATCCAGTTTGTGACAAATGCCAGTGTCGTCTGTGGAGTATAAGAACTTCTTCGATCCCGTAAACAACCAGGCCCCTAGATCGTCGCACTTTACATCTTCTTTGTTTGACAGATTCGACGTGTCTACTACAAAGACAGTATTTTTGGAGATGCAAGTGGGCACACGCGTCGCGATTCGTGTGCGATCTGTACACGGTTTCAATAAAATTTCAGCTGCCTCATCGGTAGTTATTCCTGTCGTGTTTTGTCGTGTTTGTAATGTATATGCTCTTAAAACGCTTCAGTAGTGAATGGACGTATTCCAAATATCGTGATGATATGGCCATCTACAATCGGTATCTGCATTACACCCTCGGAGTGTTTGAAAATGCATAAATATTTGAAGAATAGGACTCAAGAGAAAAGAATTTAATTAAACAAACGCTTCATCGCGTCACATGGCAGCTATTTTGGCATTACGAAGGGTAACTCGCATTCCGAAAACTAATGTGGATTCTCATTTGTTAAAACAATATTTATTCAGGGACATCTAAGCTGCGGTTGGTTTAAAGCAGCCCTGTCAAATAACAACAAAAACAACAACAACAATAACCTTTATTTGCATCCATAACCGAGAAATTTACATTTTTAGATATTTTAGACATTTTTTTTTTATTATAACAAAAATTTGTTATAGGAGAAACACCGTGCCCATTGCAAAATATACTAAAGCTTGAACTCCCTTAGGTCTTTCACGATCCTTTTACTGTTAGGTAGTGTATTACAGCGCAGTTGTATCTTAAACTGCCCTGGTTTGTGGTTGTTCTGAAAAGAGGTAACATAGGGTCTGGTCATAAGTTTATGATGTGTACCTACCAGTGTTATTTTAGTGTTGCTAAGGTTTAGTATCAAAAAGTTGGAATTTGGTGGAAAAGTTGTAAAAGACAAAACTTGGCATTATACTGACAGGTCTGAAAACATGCTGAAATAAAAATGATATGAAGGTCTTACTAAAAATTTAATAATCTTTAACCCTATTCGGCCTGGGAGGGGGGGGGGGGGGCGCTAACTTTCAACATTCATAACTTCTTTGATATATATTCTTGACTTACTTGACTTAATCCTCTTAATTCCCTGGGGAACATAGGGCTGCAACCACACTCTTCCAGCGGACTCGGTTCCGAGAAGTCCTCTTCAGTTCGGCCCATGTCGTTCCGGCGGCCTTGATTTCAGCGTGCGTACTCCTCCGCCAGGTCTGTCTTGGCCGGCCCACTTTGCGCTTTCCCTGGGGATTCCAATCAAGGGACTGCCTGGTGACATTCGCTGTTGGCTTTCGCAAAGTGTGTCCGATCCAAGTCCATTTCCTTTTCTTGATCTCTTTCTCGATGGGGGTCTGCCTTGTGCTCTCCCAGAGGTCCTCGTTAGATATCACCCCTGGCCATCTGATGTTGAGGATGTTACGTAGGCATCTGTTGATGAAGGTTTGCAGCTTGTGAGAGTTCGCCTTTGTAGTGCGCCATGTCTCCGAACCATAAAGTAGAACTGACTTCACGTTGGAGTTGAAGATCCTGATCTTATTGTGTCGGGACAGTGCTGAGGATCTCCAGATTGGGCGCAGAGTGCGAAAGGCATGCCTGGCTTTATTGATGCGGCTCTTGATGTCTTCGTCCGTTCCCCCGTCCTTGCTCACTACACTGCCGAGGTAAACAAATTTGTCAACCTCTTTGATGACTTCCTGGTGTAGTTTGATAGGGGTTTGCTGTCTGTGGTTAATTCTCATGACTTCAGTCTTGCCTGTATTGATCTTGAGCCCAGTTTTCTCGGCTTCATCCGCAACACTGTCCAGCTTTTCCTGGGCGTCTTGACGTTTATGGGAGAGGAGGGCGATGTCATCGGCGAAGTCCAGGTCCTCTAATTGTGTGGTGAAGGTCCACTGGATCCCTGTCCTCCTCCCTGTTGTCGACTGCCGCATGACCCAGTCAATCACCATCAGAAAGATTGTTGGTGAGAGAATGCAGCCCTGCCGGACGCCGGTCTGTACAGTGAATGGTTCGGTCAGTTTCCCGTCGTGGATTACCTGGCAAGCGGCATTTTCATAGAGCTGCCGGATGATGTTGACGAGCTTCGGTGGAAATCCGTAGTGGTGCATCAGCTTCCAAATGACCTCTCTGTCGACGCTGTCGAACGCCTTCTGAAAGTCAATGAAGACGCTGTACAGGGGGGTCTGCCACTCCAGATATATATATATATATATATATATATATATATATATATATATATATATATATATATATATATATATATATATAAACTTTGTGACTTTTCCTAAAATTTATCTGGCAACAATTTCATCACGTGACTTGATGTTTCCATGAGAACAAGATTTTGACAGCCATGTTTTATTAAATTTGTATATTTATACCTTTGAATGAAGAAAAACAATGTTTATTGGTATAACTTTTGTATTTTTACGTCATTTAGCGTTTATTTATTGGTTTTGATTAATTTTGCGTCAATTTGGACGGTTTTTAAGAGGTTTTTAAAAAATTTCAGAAATCCAAGATGGCGGATCCAAGATGGCGGCCGTATAACTAATTACCTAATAACTGCGTCATATGACGTCATCGTTCCATTATGTGGACCGCAAAGGAGACAGTTTTGGACGTAATGTGTACCCTCTAGGTTTCATTGTCATAGCCTTAATGTTCTTGAAGTTACGAAAGAGGGGCACAATGTGTCCCCCCCCCCCCCCCCCCCAGGCTCAGGAACTCAAAAAAAGGCCAGGCTGAATAGGGTTAATATCGCCAACGTTACGGCTATTTTAATTATTCATGCGCGTAGCGGCATGAGGTAAGGTTTCGGCTCCGTTTTTCTTGTTTTTTTTATGATTTTTATTTTTTGTGTCACGATTTTGCATTCAAATTTATGCACGCATATTTTAAATTGTACACTTCCGGTTTATTGTTTTGCCACTACACTTCTTGTTTAGTGACTTCCGGCTTCTCTCACTTCCGGTAAAAGAACGTTACTCAAGTGTCACGACAGTGTCTCCTACAACCCTATACTTTATACATTAGCAATGTTCATGTTTGGTATATATAAGACTTAGAAGAATCATTCCCTTCATTGTTGTACAGCCTTCATTTCCAAAACAATCAATAGTAAACAACGTGGTTTGCAGGAACGATGACTGAACGAAAAGAGTACTCTTCGCCATGTCGGACATCTTCTTATCATGTTTATCTATGTTTATTTTTGTTTATCATGTTTAAAATATATCATAAAACTAACTTACGCATGCGCATGAGTAAAGGCTGCTAGCAGCCTCTTGTTTGAATAATATTCCGATACTGTTATTTCGTATTGTACACTTACGCATGGCAGTGTTTCCTCGTCGCTTGAAGCTGCAAGATCAATGGTAATGACGTTTTCCTTACGATTGATATCTTTGCCATCTGTGACTCCGGTATGCCCATTTTCCTTGTCTGCGACCTTTGGCCTTTCTTGCTTATCCGACTTTCTTTTTCTTGGAAGGTCGTCTTCATTTCCTTGATAAAGCAGTAGTTTGTTACAATCGATATCCTTTAGCGCACTTATTTGAAATGAATGTATAGTTCATGTTAGCCTAAATGCTCTTGCGTTTCTGTTAATCACAATTGTGGTTGAAGACCCTTTGCTGTTTAATGTTTAACGAAACAAAGCAAAATAGAAAGCAAAAAAAAAAAAATATATATGCATTTACCGTAAAAAAAAACTACCATTTCGCAAGCAACTTTCTGCAAACGAATGTCACGCAGGAATGAATGCCCAATCGATACTGGCTTAAAACAATATCTGGCAAGATTTCCGTTTATCACCCTCTATACATTAATTATGCATACGCTCCATTGTAAAAGAGAATCAAGTTAGCTCGCTTTCTCTAACCTGTAATTGGTGTTAACCAGGCCACACTTTGAAGTTCCTTTCCAGAGATTTTAGAATTGTGGAGTCGTTTCAGCATCCATTGGGCTAGCAGGGTACAGGACCGAGGACTGCAGTCTGGAGTCACTAATAAAAGACCATTACAATTCCCTCCAACGTCTTCAGAAACTGGAAGAGTGTCAACCAAGAACAGAGCACCTTTGTGCCTTGCCAGTTGGAATGTATATATTGACGGCATGTGTAAATGGCAACGGCAGTTTCACTCTGATCAATCTTCCGTAAATTACGTAAAAAGGTAGATTTTGCGAGACACCAATGCGACAGAAACCGATAAAGCAGGGTAGCAACCGCGGACAGCTGTTTCGCCCTCCTTGGGGCTCGTCAGCGCGGTGTAGCTTGTAACAAACTAAGAACGACTACAAGAAAGCAGTCGTAAATAGATTGCACAATGACCCGTACAAAATATCAAGTTCCGTACCTTTGAACCAACCTGTCACCCGCATCACGCGTGCCACATCACGTGTTGCGGGGAACAAGCCGTCCCAAGATGTCACAATGGTGTCTCGCAAAAACTGAATGTACATGGCAAGCCAATGTAAACATTCGAACGCATGGACAAAACCATGCTGAAAGAGAACCAGCATATGCGAAACAGCTGTCCGCGGTTGCTACCCTGCTTTATCGGTTTCTGTCGCATTGGTGTCTCGCAAAATCTACCTTTTTACGTAGTCATATCAGCCTTGCAGTTTGCTCGTTTATGTTTGTTCATTTATTGCCTGATAAGGTCTTTCGTTGATCCTACGTATCGTTTACAGCATTATCGTTTGCGGTCCATTGCAGATTTTGCTTCTAAGGTTGCCGTTTATTTCTAACATATAAATCCCGGTACATGAATTTTTGAAGCTGGAAAGAAATTATTCAATTTTCAAAATATGTAAATCACATACAGTCCTCGTTTTACAGTATTTTCACAACTGTAAAGCTGTCGATTTGCCGTTTTTCAAACTTTGCCCGTTTTCGAAAAAAAGAAAACGCCGTTGCAATTTTTAATGTTACTTTTGAACATACTTCACTATAGAGATTATTTGGTCAAAATATGAAGAAATCCGAACTGTCGCCCGATTTTCGAAAATCGGGCGACTTAAGAAAAAAATCTAAAAAATCTTAAGAAAAAATCTACTATCTTAAGAAAAAAAAAAATCAAGAATTGGAATAAACGACTATTTAATGCTTGGTTGTCACTGGAGACATAAACAGGCGTAATAAGGAAAAGCGGATGCATAATAGCGCTTATGTCTGTTAAAAACGGGCCCGACAAAGGCATAAGCATATTGCGCAAATATAAGGATAAGGATCAAATCTTATACTTAAGCCAATGTTCGTTTTTAACCCGTGAATATACGCGCATGCGTAATGAACGGGTTATCGGTAACGGCGACAGATATGCAAATGAGTCACTCACTCGCTCACTCCTTCCATCAGCTGTAAACTTAGTGACGTAATGCTTTGTTACGAATGCGTTTTGTAACAAGAACAGCGTGAATCCAGCGATAACAATAACTAAATTGTTGTAAACGAATATAAACAACAATAAGCTTAAAGATGTTTCACATTTGGAGTCTTTAATGCAACGTTAAAATCGATCTAAAAGGAATTTTCAACTGAGACACGCACTTTGATGGTTATCTATCTTCAAGTAATAAAATTGATCCCATTTCAACTCAGTTGTCGTAGTGGTCGAGTGGTGTAAAGCGCGGACTTACAGCCGAAAGGCCCAGGTTGGAATCTTGCTCGGGCTGTTCTTTTTTTTTTTTTCTCTTTTTTTCTTTCTTCTTCGGACTGAACATTATGAAAGTGATGTTCTGTATTTTTATTTTTTGCGTTTGTCAAAAATCCTTACGTTTAATTTTATAAAAAATATTGAACCGTGACAGAGTGAAAACATAAGCTTACCGCAATATTGTGTTATGCGTTAGCATTTCAAATTCACGGGTTGGCTCTAAGTAGCCTTTGATTACTTATGCTCCTACTTATACTTATGCTTATGTCGCTAGCGAAAACCAGGGATCAATTTAATAAAAAAATAAACTTTTACAATTGTAATTTACGAGTGTAGCCATTGTTTCAGCGGAGGTTGAAAACAATAGCTACACTTGTAAGGGTGATGTCGCAGCTCTTAGAAGGTCTCACACCATTGGCTTGACACCGTTAGAGATAACAATAGGACAAACAACACAACAATGGACCCTAACCCTAAAAACAATAGCAGCTGTGTTTCACAAGGACAATGAAAATAGAGGCTTCTAAGAGCTGCGACCCTACCGACTTGTAAATTACAAGTGTAAATGTTTTATTAAGTTGACCCCAGGCTTTACTACGAACATAATGAAATGAGAACATGTAACACCTGCACCAATGGCCTTCAAGTGAGAGTATTACGTTTTAATTGAACAATTGAGCAAGAGTAAAATGAAAAAAGAAACACACACACACACACACACACACACACACACACACACACACACATCTCGATACTATTATCATATTATGTGGTCAGATTCAGGTGCTTAACCTTCGGACGTTCACGCAAACTTATACCACCACCGTGGTACATGGAATGGGGAGTTGCCCCCTTGGGTTTTAGCGATGTTGCAATATTTTGGAAATATTTTACGTCCGATAGATAGCCTGTAATGTGCTCTTCAAGCACATTACATTGTACGTCCGAGGGTTAAAGATTGTTCTTCGTGCTTTTGAATATGGAGAAGGATAAAATTTAAAAAATAAACACACCTTGCAGTTTTCTCATGCACGTGGTTTTAAACCATTGAGAAAAACGTTTTCTTTGCTATTTATATTCTGTTTCTTCACTAGGACTGGCAATCAGTGGAAGGAAAGAGGGTTAAAAGCGATAAAACGTCATTTTCTTCCACTTTTTATTTATTGATTCTGTGTCACTCTTTCAAACTGTGGTACAGTAAAATCTCAGTTGTAAGCACAGGACTTATACAATTTCGTGATTTTTTTTTTTTATTTTGTGATAAATAAGCGTTGTTTTAGTTAATTTGGTGCAATTGTTTTGTAAATACTTGTTGTTTGGAACTATGGTGTGTTTATACACTGTGCACATAGGATGGGGGTACAACTGGAATAATGCCTTTTGTTGCCAAAATGATAGACCTATAACCGTGGGGATAGGGGTGGGGGAATGGGAAGTGAGGGCTAATAAGTAGGGTGAGGAGGGCGGGTTATAACCGGGATTTTACGGTATTTAACCCTCGAACGTACACACCCACTCCCCCTCTGCGATGTTGTAATATTTAAAAATGGCCGCCAAGATTGCCGCCATCTTGGATTTTACTGAAAATTTAAATTTATCCGGAATGGGGAAAATTGCAAATATATTTTCGCTAGAGTTGCAAAATAACATACAGTTGAAAATTTTGATGGAGTTTGGTAGCATTTTATATCTTTTTCAATTCTTTTCAAAAAAGGCTTGACCTCATGCTACTTATGATGTCATATCTGGTTACCATAGCAACCGGTTGTCGCCAAACTTTACAAAAATGTGTCCCAAGGATGAACGAACAGCTACTGAAGACGACATTTGCTAACCATAAAAGTTCGTGAAAAAGTCTTGTACGTCCAAGGGTTAAAGGGGAAGACCTTATTTGAACATTTTGTGAAATTGCATTTCAATTACAATTTTGGCAGGGCAGAAGTTTTAATGTTAAATTCCAATTTTGTCAAATAATATAACATACTTCGCGGATGGAAAAAAAATATTCTGTATCAATATTGTCTGGAGAGTCATCATTGTACGAAAGCTACAAAGCTTAGATGCATCGATCCGTTCTTCGTATATTCAGTTTCAAACTGAAAATATTGTCTGTTTAGCAGTTCTATTCAGAAATTGTTTTAACAAAGTAAAATGACATTATATAAATCAACAGAGATGGCAACATTTTACATTTTGATCACTTTGCTTTTTACTTTATATTCGCGTATATAGCAATAAATTACAACTTTTTTCGCGATAACGAACAAGGGTACACAAACTGTTAGGTGACATAATATCGCCATGATCATGACGAACATCCCGTCCGTTCGTTCATTGTTGTTTTCGTAGTTTGGGTTGACATATGTGACGTTGCCATGACAGTAGGGCTGGTTATAAATTAAACCAGTCGATAGACTTTGCCCATTGATTAATAGCCTGTAACAATTCTAACTTGTTCACAGATCTTTTATAATAACATTTTGACGGAGAGATTTATAATAAATTTTGTTTTACGTTTTCAAAATATGCTCCGAATTATTTAAGAATCATTCGATGAATTTCCATTTTTTTTTCGTTGGCCTCTGGATTGATTTAACCAAATCGAGTCTAACGGCTGTTTTCTGCTAAACTGACGCGTTTTCGTGTGAAAGCCGCCAAACAGTCTCAATGCACTGTATTTAACTAATTTTTCGGGCAAGCAAAAAAAAAAAAAACAACATGCAAACAGCTTGGGATTTTTGTGATATGGCTTTCTTAAATGCTGATGTTCTAAAGATTTTTGAATACTGCACATTATATGATTTTAAAAGGGAAAATAACATTTTAAAGTTAAAATCGTCAAAATAATAAGATCGCTATCTACTTTATCGGGCGCGCGATTCCCGAAGCGTCCACAATAAGAACTGGAAAGTGCGAACAAAACTGTGTTCGACCATCTTAAAACAAACTGAGGCCTACATGCATAAATGAGTTCGATTTGCGTGGAAAATCTTTATCTTGGCATACATGCGTGTGTGTGTAATACCTTGAACCTTTGCATATACATTTGGAGATGTAAAGCTACCGCTAATGTCCGGTCGATCCTCCCGTATCCCCACAAACTGGAAAAGACAACTGAAATTGCCTTCTTACCCGGATATGAAACAGAAAATGGCAAATACGACGAACTCATCGTTGGAGTGATTGCTGCAAAAAAAATACAAGGTCATATAAACGTTATATTTCCATGAACTTCTTAAATGTTTACCCGTGAATAGAACACAGTAAAAACGATTTCCGAACTGGGAAGAGTTCAAGTTCAAGTTCAAGTTCGAGTTCAAAGTTGAGCACGATATCGACTTCTTACTGCTCATACGCGACAGACCAGTCACAAAAGACCTGCAACTTGACAGCTCCCTTTTTGAACTGGGGCGTTCGAAACAAAGGTTTGGCCTCAAAATCCCCTAAACTCACAGCAAGTCCGAAACAGTCCATTCAGCCTCAAATAGACGATGAGGTGCTCAGCTCAGTCAGCCGTGAATGTTGTAACAATAAGATGAACCCTGGACTGACTATTAGGGCTGGGGTGAGGATTATATCCGCAACCGATTTCTTCATTTTTTTAGTATCACAAACGTACTCCATACAAAAAATATACAAATAACCAGTCTTACATAGTGGCAGACTTGATGTTGGAACTGACATGGTTGTAGGTAGTGCTGTACTTGTTGGAAATGGCATCGCTGAAGGGGAAAAAGGATAGTTGTTTTTAGATAACTAGTTTATACCCCTGAACACTTATATGACTTATATAGCTGGGTATGTGAAAATACTCTTTATTATTACTAGATTATCTTTATTATTCGATTTTTTACGTAGTATAAATACGAGCGTCTGTATCAGCTTTTCATAGCTGCAGCTCAAAGCGATTATCATATTTTGTTCTTTGGTTTTCGAACCAGAGGCTTTAAGAATACGTGTTTGCGTTTTCCTATATTCAATTGCAATAAAAAGTTACAGAGAATTTTCTAACCATGCAATATGGCGAAAAAAACGTGGAGTAATTGCGCGGAAACGGTCCTAAAAAGAAAGTTTTTTTTAAATTAGAAATTCCCTGACACGAATAAATGTTAACATACAAGCTACTGTCCAGATGTGAGAAAAATCGAACAAATTCCATTTGAGTTCTTGCTGTTTTTAACTGTCCCATACAAGACAAAAATTCACTTGAGAAACCAGCGCATAAAAACTATCGTGCGTTATAAACAAACGTCTTGTTAAAACGTCGTACCGTCATTTCTCTCTCTGAGTTTTCACTCTTTTTCATTGATTCATTTTTCTTTTGGATGAACGATTATTTTTGAAACCTACATTTTGAGACCCCAAAACATAATTCGAGAAAATGGTCGATCTCAACCCACCTGATGTAAAAGTTTCGTCGTAAAAAATTTCTATTTCATCTGGTGTAAAACTATGCGATCCAGCCAGGAATGTTTGAGCCAAGTTGCTCCAGACGCTGTGCCCGCTCGGTGGGCTGTAAGTCCAGCCAAGCCATGAGTAGGAAGATGACGAGGACGACGGGTGGCTGGAAATGTACAAATCATGGAATCCTCCAAATGTTGGTCCATAAGATGAGCAGCTGTACACGGAATATGAGCCGCTAAAAAACCCTGTTTGATTCAGTTTTACAGGCGCCCATCCTGGCTTGTTAACCAGTGAGAACAAATAGGCTTGTGAATCGTATCGATAGGCGCAATAAGAACCTATTTTGCAAACAAGGAATGATTTTAACTCTCGCACAAGTAAGCAAATTTATAGTGAGTTCAACCCTCGGACACGCAACTCCCATTTGGAAATGTATTACGCTTTCGTTATATAGATAGTTTGATTTGCTCTACAATATTAAGTTCAGGTTAATATTATGGCTAATGGCGTTGCTGGGGACCTGCCACGACATCCATTTGTCGCCATAATGAATTTTTCTCAAAATTCACATGCTAGACCTGTAAAATATGTTATTATTGCATGTAATTTGATGCATTTTTTGTAGCATTTTACAAGTTCACTTGAATCAATGGAGAAAATCTTATGGGTGGTGGCATCCATCTTCCCACCATCCTCCTTCATCCGAAAGTTGAACATTTCTATTGCAAAACCACGCGTTATACCGCGAGATACTAAGAATTACTTAGGCTTGGACATGAGAAGGTTTCACTAATAAAATTACATGCAAAAATAAAATATAGGATCAAAATCAGAAGGTGGAATTTTCAAATTCCCCACTTTTTTGTCAGCGAGAACGTTAACATTTCGGGACCAGGACAAGAAATGACACTTACTCCATGATATGCTGGTGTATCCCCCAAAAATATACTGTCCAACCTTGATTATAGTAATAGTTGGACCTTTTCCGTCGCACAAGAAGTGGAATCGAGTGGAATTCCAGCCATCCTGTGACGCTCGCCAGCAGAGTCTCCAGTCATTTCCGCTCTGCACGGTGGCTTTCATCAAGTTAGTAAAATTGGCCAAAAGTTCCGCGCTTTTTCCCAAAATAACAGAATTGTTAAAGCCCACTCTACTACCTGAAGAATAAATGACACGCATTAAAGCCTAATTTAGCTAGCGACATAAGCATAAGCGTAATAAGGAATAGACGAAGCATAATAGCGCTTATGTCTAGTAAAAATGGGCCCGACACAATCATAATGCACAAGCATTAGCATAAATATAAGCATAAGTATCAATCTTATATTTATGCCAATGTTCGTTTTCACTTATGCTCCTGCCTATGCTTATGCTTGTCACTAGTGAATACCAGGCTTTAGTACGACCTTAATGAAATGAGAACAGATTAGAATTGCTTCAACGACCGTTAAGTGAGAGGATTACGTTTGAAAAAATTATGCTTGAACAATTAAACAAAAGTAAAAAAAAAATGCGAGGCAAAAACAACATACCACAATATTAAAAACAGTTTAACCAAATATTGCATAAGATGATTTATTATATACATACTGAGATTTACACACCAGAAAACTATGAGATAAAAATCGTCCCTTCAAGTATGACAAGCCATCCTATTGGTCATACGATTTTCCTCACTAGTGAAGAATATCGTATGACCAATCAGAATCGCGATACGACATTTTTCACTAGTGACAAAAATCGTACGCGGGAATTCCAGCCATTCAGTGTGCCTTCGCTCTCCTTGAAGGCCTCGAAGAAATTCCTTCATGGCGACAAAAGGGTTTAAAGATCCATCACTTCAATGAAAAATGCGGATTTCTGCGGACCTAAAGAAAAGAACTTTAACAGATTTTGCTGAAAGGGAAAATATACGTTTAACAGGAGAAAGAATAAGGCTAAAAGAAGCTAAAAAAAAGCAATTAAATCGCCAAACGTGCAAGCAAGTTTGAACTCTAGCTATTTGTTGTTGTTATCAAAGTGGCAAAAACTTCAAAACACAGGTACACAAACTTGCTTTGTTTTTGTCGTTAAGTGTCTTATTATGTATAGTCTTGTTATAGTTTTGGAAAAAAATTATTGTCGTGGTTATTTTTGTTAGATGTGTGAATTCGGTGAATTTTTCCACTTAAAAGTTGAGTCTGACAATAAACCAAGAACCCTTCTACTGAAGTGTTGATAATTTAATCGTTTCATCTTGTTTTTCTGTTGTGTAAATCTCAGTATGCATATAATAAACAAATTACTTCACGGTTCGTTCGCTTGTACAATTTTTATTCACTCGTTGGAAAGAATCACAAACGAACGAGCGAGGCTTTGCGAGCGAGTGAGTTTGTGATTCTTCCCAACTCGTGAATAAAAATCGTACGTGCTCACCAACCGTGAAGTAACCTCTATGTAAAACGCGACTTTAGAAAACCAGATTCATTTAAATAAACTATTGATAACCATTTGGCATAAAACACTCATGCTAAATTTTTCTAACATTTAAAGTCATATAACGTAGTACATATTTCTTTTTCATATAATGTGGTCAGATTCAGGAAATTAAATGTTGTTCTTAGTGCTTTTGTGTATGGGTAAGAAGGAGGGCAACGTCAATTTCGATAAATTTCCAAATATTCCACACCTTGCAGTTTTGTCATGCGCGTGGTTTAAACCTTGAGAATAACGCTTTCATTATTACATTTTTGTCCCTTCACTGACACTGGCAATGTAGAAGGGAAGAGTGTTTAAAGCGATGAAATGACAGTAAGGGTCTCATTTATTTTCGTCCACTTTTTTTTCTTCTTTTTTATTGATTTCGTGCACTCTTTAAAGCTGTGGTACTATAAAATCCCAGTTATAAGCCCTGGGATTAATACAACTTCGTAAGATTTTTTTGGCTGGCAAGCAAAATGTATTGGAACAAATAAGCGTTGTTTTAATTAATTTGATGCAAATGTGTTTGTAATGAATTGCTGTTAGGAATTGTGGTGTACTTATAAATAGGAAAGGATACAGCCGAATAATGTTTTGTTACCAAACTGATCGGCCTACAAGTGGGATGGGGTGGCGGGGGGGGGAGGGGGATGGGGGCTCATGAGCGGGTGGCTTTTAACCAGGATTTTACGGTATTTGAAAGGAAAGATCTTACTGGACGTATGGAAAAGGTACATTGAAAATTCGAATTTTCTGTATTCCATTTTAAATTGAATTATTGTCTATTCAGCAGTTCTATTCAAAATTGTTTTCACAAAGTAAAATAACATTAAATTGACAGAGATGGCAATATTTTCCACTTTCATCTCTCTCTTTCAGGGAAGTCATCATTGTGACTGTAAATCTGGATATACTGGCAGCAACTGCAAAACAGGTTATTAATTAGATAGTATTATATTTATTTATTTCGTCTCTCTCTCTCTCTCTCTCTCTCTCTCTCTCTCTCTCTCTCTCTCTCTCTCTCTCTCTCTCTCTCTCTCTCTCTCTCTCTCTCTCTCTCTCTCTCTCTCTCTCTCTCTCTCTCTCTCTCTCTCTCTCTCTCTCTCCCTCTCTCTTCGCGTCTTTCAACAATTTTAACGGAGTGATTTAAAAATAAATTTTATTTTACGTTTTCAAAATATGCTCTGGATTATTTAAGATTCTTTTCTTGAATTTATTTTTTTTTTTGTTCGCCACTCGATTGATTTCACCAAATTACATCGCTACTGTTCCATTTTGTGTGGAAAAACGTTATCTCGGTTTAATACACTAAACCTTAACATCTTCATTTGAAAATGTAAAGCTACCGCTTATTTCCGGTCAATCCTCCCGTATCGCCTCAAACTGGGAAAAAGTAACTGAAATTGCCTTCTTACCTGGATATGAAACAGAAAATGGCACATATGAGGAACTCATCGTTGGAGTGATTGCTGCAAAAAGAATATAAGGTCATATGAACGTTACATTTCCATAAGCTGCTTAAATGTTTACCCGTGCATAGAACACAGTTAAAAAGCGATTTCCGAACTAGGAAGGTACCCTGACTTAAAGGGAAAGTTTGACGGTTCGACGCATGTGCAAGCTATGAAGTAATACATTTAAATTCATTGTTTAGACCAATCGGAAGCGAGTAGATAACTCTAGCGGGAAATTTGCCCGCGAAAATGTCGCTGATTGAAAGGCTGATTATATACACCAATATGCGCCATGAAAGCCACCAGGGCGTAGAATAAATCCTTCGGGTCAAAGGTTTTATTCAGTGTTGACTTTGTCGGTGTCAGTCTGTTGAAATTTTCTGTGAATTTTGGTCATCCTTCGCTTTGTTTGGACTAATTATAGTATGTGATTATATTGAAGTAAATGTGAGTGTTTTTTTAACCAATAAAATTGTTTAGCAAGCGAATAAAGCATTTTAATCTGTGCACATGCGCCGAACCGTGGAACCATCCCTTTAACCCTATTCGGCCTGGACTTTTTTTGAGTTTCTGAGCCTGGGGGGGGGGGGGGGCACATTGTGCCCCCCCCCCTTCGTAACTTCAAGAACATTAAGGCTATGACAATGAAACCTGGAGGGTACATAGTACGTCCAAAACTGTTTCCTTTGCGGTCCGCATAATGGAACGATGACGTCATATGACGTAGTTATTAGGTAATTAGTTATGCGGCCGCCATCTTGGATCCGCCATCTTGGATTTCTGAATTTTTTCAAAACCTCTAAAAAACCGTATAAATTCACCCAAAATTAATCAAAACCAATAAATAAACGCTAAATGACGTAAAAATATAAAAGTTACACCAATAAACATTGTTTTTCTTCATTCAAAGGTATAAATATGCAATTTTCAAAAAACATGGCTGTCAAACTCTTGTTGCCATGGAAACATCAAGTCACGTGATCAAAAAATTGCCATACAAAATTGTTCCCAGATAAATTTTAGGAAAAGTCACGAAGTTTGATGGCGTTTGCATACATATTAAGGAAGTTATGAATGTTGAAAGTTAGCGCGGCATGGCATCGCTGAAGGGAAAAAAAGAAACCGTTGTTTTTAGATAACTAGTTCATAATGACACAAAATGTTTGCTGTGCTTTAAGGTATTCTTGTTCGCTATTTCTAAAATAACCTAGTGGAGCTTTGCTTAACTGTTCCATGGAGCAATGCTGCCCAGTTCAGATAAATCATAATGTCTTCAATCTTTTTTAAACACGGCTATTTCATTTCACATTGTTGGAATGAGTTCCAATGTTGTGAAGTTCGTCTTTTGGGAAAAAAAGAATAAATGTTATGATATATCCTTATTTTTCTCAAACGATTTGCTACTTATCTCCTTTCATGGAGAGAAGGAGGATAGCGCTGCTTATGAAAAAAGTAATCATGAAGGTTACAGTTACATTCCGCCCTAGTGTCTCGAGATTACTCTTAATATATCGTAACTTCTATATCGTATTATAGCTAAAAGTGCTGGGTAATATAATCTTTGTAAATATACTATTTATTTTCTAGTAAAGTAAACTGTCCAATTTTTTTACGTAGTTTAAACGCGAGCGTCTGTATCATCTTTTAATAGCTACAACTCAAAGCGATTATTATATTTTGTTTTTGGGTTTTCAAAACCAGGGGCCGTATTAACGAAATCCTACCTAAGATATATCTTAAGGTATAACTTAAGAGAAAATTTAGGAGCTTCCTAACATATGCCCTAAGTGCTATTCTCACTGCATACTTAATTAGCCCATTGCGCGGAAGGGACTGAGTTCCCTAAATTCCGGCGGGCTGCTCTTGCGCGCTCTCGGCATGATGCTTTGCGGCCTCCGCCTCAAATATCGGTCTTTTGATTCACCCCGTGGTCAGTTTAACGGAGTTCAGGGCGAATACGGTTACGTTTCTATTCTTGTTTGACCGCCACCAGCCCTCATGGCAGATGTCGACGAAGTCTTACCTCCGCCGCCCGCTCCTGCGGTTCCTGAACCCGCACCTGTTGAAGTGGTTGAACCTGCGGTTCCTGCAGTTCCTGCAGCTCAAGCGGCCGAGCAATAGGTAATATTTTGTCCTTGGTATGCGCCTCCCTCGGTTAGTTTCTGTCGCATTGTTGCGTTCAGCGTGTTCACTTCCTCGCTTGTAGCTCGCCTCACGTATCGCTGCCCGTTTGTTTGTCTATTTTTTCTGCTTAGTGCGCTTTGGTCCTATTTCTATTTTGGCTTATTATTTGCTTCCTACGCGCCCCGTTAGGTGTTATCGTTTCTTTTTGGTTCTATTGTTATTGTTGTTTTTATTCGCGCTTATTGTTTCAGGCCCTCATTGGGCGTTGTTGTTTTTTATTTTGGTTCTTCTGTATGGTTGTTTTTGTTCGCGCTTATTGTTTCGGCGGCGCTCGCTGTCTTAGTTGGTGTGATGTCTTCGGATTTTACCGACTTTTAAATGTAGACGTGGATTAGGCGCTATTGTTTTCTATTTGGTTCTATCGTATTGTTGTTTTTATTCGCGCTTCTTGTTTCGGGCGGCGCCCTCATTAGGCGTTTTTCGGTTTTTTGGTTCTTCTGTATTGTTGTTTTCGTTCGCGCTTATTATTTTGGGCGGCGCTCTCATTAGGCCTTATTGTTTTTATTTGGTTCTGTTGTATTGTTGTTTTTATCCGCGCTTATTATTTCAGGTGGCGCTTTTTTCCATTCGCGCTTATTGTTCCACAGGCGACGCCATCAGTAGGCGCTATCGTTTCTTATTTGGTTCTATTGTAGCACCTTTTTGCTTTGCGCTATGGCCTAGAGCCAACGCCCCGGAGAGGCATGACATGTTTTTCAGAGTATTATATTTCATGGCCTGAAGAGCCAGCGCCCCGGAGAGGCGTGACATGTTTTTCAGAGTTTTGTGTTTCCTGGCCCGGAGAGCCAGCGCTCCGGAGAGGCGTGACATATTTTTTAAATTTGTATTTCATGGCCTGGAGGGCCAGCGCCCCGGGGAGGCGCGGCATATTTTTCAGAGTTTTATATTTCATGGCCTGGAGAGCCAGCGCCCCGGTGAGGGGTGATATGTTTTTTCAGAGTTAATATTTCATGGCCTGGAGAGCCAGCGCCCCGGAGAGGCGTGACGTGTTTTTTCAGAGTTTTGTATTTCATGGCCTGGAGGGCCAGTGCTCTGGATAGTCGTCACATGTTTTCAGAATTTTATGTTTTGTGGCTCGGAGCCAGCGTCCCGTAGAGGCGCCACGTGCTTTCAGCGACCCGGGCTATTGCATGTTGGGGAGTCTGTAATGTTATCCTAGGCTTATTGCGTCCCTGTTTCTGCGCGCGCAAGTCGTATGTACCTCAGTTTGTGGCAGCTACGCGTTTTGAGTTGTTTTGTTATCCTCTTGAAATAAAGTTCATTTAGCATCCACGCCTTTTGTGTTTGGGTGGGACCTTGCCCTCTCGTCAGTTGACCTTGGGGGGACCTTCTCAGTCTCTATTCCGGATCTGATTCGGAGCTTGAGGTCAACAGAGGGTTGGGCTCCCTGGTTTTTTATTCTAGCGTATTTTTATCCCTCATTTTTGGTTTTGTCTGTTACGCTTTAGGTGGGTCCCCCTTTGTTCGCCACTAGACTGTAAGCAGCTCAGGGATTCACCTCTTTGGGGGACGTACCCCTTCGCTGTCTTACACAGGGAGCCCCTCCCTTTGGTGGCCCCTTGTCTCCTCCGGAATTGGTGGCGTCTCGCCCAAGTTTGGGCAATCTCGCCCATTTGCGTAACAAATCATTGAGCGATAAGCCTTTTACGGGCTCTGCGGTATACAACTGTTTGAAGAAGTATCTTTCGGAGGCTAAACTCCATGCGGGGGAAACCCCGCATAGTTTTCGCGTTGGGTTATCTACCACTCTTCGCCTTTTGGGTTGCTCGCAGGAAGACGTGACCCAGTATTTGGGCTGGAAAAGTGGGGAGGTGGCGAAGAGGTATATGCAACGCTCGGACGCTAACGCGTCTCTTACCATACTAGAATCGGTTTTCCCTAGGACGGCTTCAACTCATTTCACACCAGTGTCACACCCGGATAATTTACAGTCCGCTGTTTAGACTACGTGTGCTTTATTTCATAAACACCACCTTGTTAGGTATAGGAGTAGTTTCTGAGTAATGGAAGAAGTAAAGTGTGCTCCTTTCCTGTTGGTGTTGTATTGACCCTTTTTTCCCGGAATTGACGGCAGAATGTCTGGGGCGGGAGCGGGTATCTTCCCATAACTTAGTCCCCGCGCCCAGGGCTATTGCTTGTAGTGAGATTATTTTACTATTCTCACTGCATACTTAATTAGCCCATTGCGCGGAAGGGACTGAGTTCCCTAAATTCCGGCGGGCTGCTCTTGCGCGCTCTCGGCATGATGCTTTGCGGCCTCCGCCTCAAATATCGGTCTTTTGATTCACCCCGTGGTCAGTTTAACGGAGTTCAGGGCGAATACGGTTACGTTTCGACCCTCCCACCTCCCCTGGTGGCGGTCGGCTTTGCCCCCTACATTTGTCTCACATCTTGTCCTGGCAGTCGCGGTATCTTCCCATAACTTAGTCCCCGCGCCCAGGGCTATTGTTTGTAGTGAGATTATTTTACTATTCACGCACGATATCTTATGACCATCCAAAGGTAAGCGTAACTTAGCAGTCTCCTAAGTTTAATAGTCGCGGGCAGTTATCGATCAATAAAAGTAAAGGTAGTTTCTTTGTGTTGCGGATGGTGTGATCACCAAATGACGTAAAACAAAAGATTCAAAAGACACTGAACAATACCCACACCAAAATACAAAAGCTAACGAACAATGGCTTCCGCAACACCAAGAAACACTCAAAGTAAACCAATCAGAGATAGTTTATATGGCGCGCTCTTATGAATAATAATTTATGAAAATTACATGATTGAATATTTTGTATTGTGTAAATTGTTGTTACAATGACCATACAATAACTTTTATTATTATACATTGGTGTCACTAGCTCGATTTTGATTGGCTATAAGCACGCAGCTAATTATTGCTTGCTGTTTCTGTTACGCCATACCTACAGACAATGAATTTTATATATGTAGAAGTGACGTCATACCTACAGACAATAGTTTGTCTGCTGTGCATTGATCACTTTTTAGTGCGCGCTCTTGTCTTTACAAGTGCAGCTCAGGAATATGCATAATGAAACAATTATTGGATGAGGTTGAGCATGATAGCGATAATTATCAAGGCCAAAGTTTGTGTTTGTGTCATCGCGAATTTAAGATAGCAAAACTGATAATATCTTCGTTCGTGGACAGTAGCGAAAGCAACAAACAAATCCATCATCATAATAATAAGGTCTACTTCGATATTTCTTTTACAAGGGCTTATTTTCACGAAGAAAGGAAATATAACTCTGCAACGAGAAAGAAATGTGAAACCCGTTAATTACACGTGTTGTTTGACATTACTAGAAAATATTTAATCTTTCTTAGGAAAGGAATGTAATGCTTTGAAATGTTTATCTAATCGGTAACTATTGTGATACACAATAATCACGCTGAAAATCGACGTAAAACTCGTCAACAGTCGAATTTAGCCCCCGTCAAGATATGTTTTAAAGGCCCATGTTCAGCCAATCTGCTTTGCGCGCTTGTGTTTTTGTTTTGAAACGGTTCAATTGCTCAATGTAGCGTTATGATTGGCTGGCATGTCGATTTTTCGATTTTCCGTCTGCGCGAAAATCAGCCCTAGCGTGCAAAGCAGATTGGGTGAACATGGGCCTTTAATAAGTTAGGAGGTCAACTTTGATCTCCTAAGTTTAGGAGAAATATCTTAAAGGCCCAGTATCACCCATTCGGCTTTGCGGTCGTTTGTTTTTGTTTTCAAATGACGAGCTCGCTCGTGATTGGTTCTTTCGGGAATTTTTCGACTACGTTAAATTCGCAATGCATCTTGGGTGATAGTGGGCCTTTAAAGACCCATTTCCATTCGGAATGCATTGCGCGCTGGATCGCTAATCTTGAATTTCGTGTATCACGAAATCACGATTCTTCGAAAGCCCTTTATCATCGCCTTTTTCGAAAGCAACCCTGTAAAGATTTTCAATTATTTTCTTCTAAATACATTCCCTGATTATCTTTTCATATTTTTCTAAAAGTGTTTTGTATATATTCAAGAAATTTGGCCGCGCGATACAAACGTCTGTGAAATTTACCGACTTTGTGGGGCTATATCTCCACTATTTTAAAATGTATCGCTTTTAAATTCGGCCACTTTAATAATTTTGAAATGCTTTTTTCCAGCAGAAAACAGACTCTTCTGGTTGGAAACGAACGCAACTCGCCTTGTTTTTACATTTCGAGTGAATGCAGCGGAAATCAGACGAGCAATTTTTGTTTGCCGCTTTACAAAGACAGGCACATCGACCATTCTTTCGGGTTCAAGCTCCTTTACAAGAACAAGTCGCCACCACCTAAATGAACATAAAGGATAGGAGAAAATAAAAGAGTAAATCTTTACGCGAACAAATGAAGCTGACTGATCCGACATTGAATGTATGCACGTGGATTTGTCATCTACGTGTTCATCTTCTTAATTCTCGTCTTCTTCATTCTGCGGATTGACGATTGACCCGTAAGCATTTACTCTTACTGGCGATTCAGCATCGTCGAGTGATTCGTCTGTTTCCATTAGATAAATGAGGTACTCTCTTGATGAATAGCGAGTGAATAGCGCAAAAACACCACTCGATGAATTTCTCGCGAGCATATGTCTTGTGTTTGACAAAAGCCGGATAAAAATAGTTGACCAATCAGAGTACGCCATTTAACAATACCGCGATTTGAAAACAAAAACAAACGACCGCATTGCATCCCGGATGGAAATAAAACTTTAAATTAGGAGGTCTTCGTGAATACCAATTTTAATGACATTTCTTAAAAATTTAGGAGGTTAGGAGGTCCTAAGTTTAGGAGAATAAAATAAGACGTCTTAAAATAGGAGATCTTCATGAATACCAGTTATCTCCTTAAGTTATATCTTAGGAGGCTCTTTGGACTTAGGATGCTTTCGTGAATACGGCCCCAGAGGCGCTAAGAATACGTATTTGCGTTTTTTTATATCCAATTACAATAAAAAGTTGCAGAGCATTTTCTCAAAAAAAGGCGAAAAAACTGGAGTTATTGCGCGGAAATGGTCCTAAACAAGAAAGTTTTTAGTTATAAGAAATTCCCCGACACGAATAAATGTTAACATAGCAACTGACCAAATGTGGGGAAAGTCTAACAAATTCCTTTTGAGTTGTACTATTGTAGCTCTTTAAAGTTTCCCCTACAAGCCAAAAATTCACTTTGAGAAACCAGCGCTTAAAAAGTATCGTGCATTATAAACAAACTTCTTGTTTAAATGTCGCACCGCCATTTCTCTCTCAATTTTTACTCTTTTTCGTTTTTTGTTTTTTTTGGATGAACGATTATTTTTAAAACCTACTTTTGAGCCCCAAAAACATAATTCGAGAAAATGGTCAATCTGAACCCACCTTGTGATGTAAAAGTTTCGTCGTAAAACACTTCTATTTCATCTGGTGTAAACCTATACGATCCAGCCAGGAATGTTTGAGCGAAGTTGCTCCCGTAGCTGTACCCGCTCGGTGGGCTGTAAGTGTAGCCCAGGTTTGAGTAGGAAAATGACGAGGACGACGCGTAGCTGGAAATATAAACACCATATCCTCCTCCAAATGTTGGTCCATAAGAATAGCAGCTGTATACGGAATGTGACTTGTAATAGCTGTATTGCCCCGTTTGATTCAGTTTCACTGCCGCCCATCCTGGCCTGTTTACCAGTGAGAACAGATAGGCTTGTGAATCGTACCGATAGCCGCAATAAGATCCTATTGTGGAAACAAAGAGTGAGTGACTCCCGCACAAGCAAGCAAATTTATAGTGAGTTCAACCCTCGAACACGCAAGTAAATTTATTTCAACTCCCATTTGGAAATATGTTTACGCATTGTTTTATAGATAGTCTGATGTGCTCTACAATATTAAGCTGTACCCGTTCGGTGGGCTGTAAGTCCAGCCAAGGTTTGAGTAGGAAGATGACGAGGACGACGCTTAGCTGGAAATTTTAATATCGCGACCTCCTCCAAATGTTGGTCCATAAGATAAGCAGCTGTATGCGGAATATGACTGGTAATAGCTGAGATACCCCGTTTGATTCAGTTGTAAAGGCGCCCATCCTGGCTTGTTTACCAGTGAGAACAAATAGGCTTGTGAATCGTACCGATATGCGCAATAAGAACCTATTTTGCAAACAAGGAGTGAGTTTAACCCTCGGACAAGCAAGCAAATTTATACTGAGTTTAACCCTCGGACACGGAAGCGAATTTATATTATTTGGCATGTTTTATATAGTTCAGTAACGTGTATACTTAACAACGGAAATACGTGGTCTCCGCCTAGAAAAATAACGATGATAGACAGAAATAAAATTAGCTGATAACGAAAAATATACAGAAAACAACGAAAGGAAACTTATACCAAAATAAATAATAAGTATGTTTCTTGGCGAATGTTGAGGCCATGAGGTATAGAGTTACGCGCACTATCAAATCTAACCTGACATGTGACACCAAAAGTTTAATCTACATAATTCAATGTAACAGCTGTAATTTACAATATATTGGAGAGACTATACGACGCTTAAAAGACAGATTTAATGAACACCGCCGTACCATAGATAATCCTAACACGAAGCCTAAATCCTATTACAGCCGCCGGACATTTTCTCACCTCTCGTAATCACACTGCTAATGACATGCAACTAATCCCCATTGATTTTTTTTTTCTAACCGAGACTCGATACGTTAGGCCAAAAAAGCTTTTTTTTTAATTTCAAAAGGCAGAACACTTGTACCTCATGGGCTCAAAATTCTCGAAGAAACATACTAATTGTTCATTTTGGTATTAGTTTCCTTTCATTGTTTTCTGTATATTTAACTATTATAGCGCGAAAGCGCGCGTGATATCGCCTAATACTTAGCCGATATCACGCAAGTTTGAGCGCTATAATAGTTTTATAATTCAACACATTGATAACAAAGCACAGTTTGAAGACAAAAAAAATCGCCGACAAGCCTTTTATTTAAAAAAAAAAAAAAAAAAGCTTACATATGTTTTACCGCGCGAAACTTGCAACATCACACAGTTCATGAATGAAAGTGGCGCCTTTGTAAATATTGCGCAAGCTTGAACACTATGACTGTTTTATAATTCAACACATTGATAACAAATCACAGTTTCTAGAAAAAATCATTGAGATATACAACCTTTAATTAAGTAAAAAGGCTTACAACAATATTTTACCTCGCACCATTTCGTAAACAACAAGCAGCGAATGCCGAAACTTTTGCCAAGCTAAAATTAATCGCGAAAATTAAGCTTAATTTAGCGTACACAATCAGTTGAGAGTTTTTACGAAGAGCTTTCGTCTACTCAAAGAACGTGACAGATTAGTGACTACACAGTAAAATGGCATAGAATGTCTTAGTTACAGGTGTTTCGTATCTTAAAAAGTTAAGAATCAAAACAAAATTTTTAATTGTCGAACAAACACACGGCTACGTACCTAAACATAGCGGCGAAAAGTCGGAAAGAACTGCAACGTGGACAGTACAGTCTTACAAAAATTCACAGCTAAAGGATACAAGAAACGGTTAAAACATCGTACCTGCAGTTGATTTGGCTTTTTAGTTCCTTCCATCAGCACCAAATTTTCAAACATTGAAGTACGAGCTAAGTGAAAGTCGATCAATGTTGTTTACAAACTTGCTTGTTTTTCAGCTCCTACAGCCGTAATGACGAGATCAGAAACTTTTCTGAGAAGCATCAGTATCATATTCCAGAGGTGATTACCAAAGGAATTTTACGAAAATTGTGCTCCTTCATTCACTCCTTGTCGAGCGGTTAAACTTTGAACCAGTTTTCATTCAGCTACGCCAAGAAACACTGCGACCGCGACAACGCGAAAATTTCGCGCCTTTTTTGTTCAATCATGTGAACAGTATTTTTTCTCTTTTCTTTTCTTCTCTTTTTTCTTTCTCTTCCCTTTTTAACTAATAGTTCACGCACTTTTTCGCCCCAAAACACGAAATTGCAGGCAGCAGCCATTTTCACTTTCCTTCAAAATGCGAAATTTACCGCCATCGCTGGTTATACGTTGGGCAGTGTATCAATGTGTTGAATTATAATTTTTGTTATCAGCTAGTTTTATTTCTGTCAATCATTATCGTTATTTTTCTAGGCGGAGCTCTACGTGTTTCCGTTGTTACGTGTACATGTCAACTATACAAAAAAGCCAATGGAAGTTTTATCTCATTGTACTCGAAGAAGGCTGGTTTGGCCAGGCGAAATATAGTACACCTTAAAACTTTTACCTACGTTGTATCGGTCTTCGCTTCTATACTATACTTTCATAGATAGTGATGTGCTCTACAATATCACGATCAGGTTAATAATATGGCTTACAGCGTTGCTGGGGACCTGCCAAATCATCCATTTGTCTCCATCACGAATTTTTCTTACAATCCACATGCTAGTCTTGTAAAATATGTTATTATTGAACGTAGAATTTGCTGCCTATTTGCAACATTTTACATTTTCACATAAGGGAATGGAGAAAATCTTATGGGTGGTGGCACCCATCTTCCCACCCTTCTACTTTAATTGCTTGTGCCGAGGGTTGAACATTTCAATTGCAAAAACACGCGTTTTACCGCGAAAAACTAAAAATTACTTAAGCTTAGACAAGAGAAGGTTTCACTAATAAAATCACACGCAAAAATCATATATAGGATATTAATCAGATGGTGGAATTTTCAAATTCCCCACTTTTTCGTCAGCGAGAACGTTAACATTTCGGGACCGGGACAAGAAACGATACTTACTCCATGATATGCTGGTGTATCCCCCGAAAATATACTGTCCAACCTTGATGATAGTAATAGTTGGACCTTTTTCATCGCACGAGGAGTGGAATCGAGTGGATGCCCAGCCATCCTGTGATGCTCGCCAGCAGAGTCTCCAGTCATTTCCGCTTTGCACGACGGGTTTCATCAAGTTTGTAAAATTGACCAAGTGTTCCGCGTTTTTTCCCAGAATGACAGAATTGTTAAAGCCCACTCTATTATCTGAAGAATAAATTGACACTAATTAAAGCCTGGTTTTTCAGTAGCAACATTGGCATAGAGGAAGCATAACAGTGGTTATGTCTAGTGAAAACGGGCCCGACAGAAGCATAAGCGTATGCGTAAATATAAGCATATAACGGATCAATCTTATTATGCCAATGTTCGTTTTCACGTATGCTCCTGCTTATTCTTATGCTTATGTCGGTAGTGAATATCAGGCTTTAGTACGATGTTAATGAAATGAGAAAAAAATTTATACTTGAACAATTGAGCAAAAGTAACAAAAAAAAAATGTGAGGCGAAAACGCACCACAATATTAAAATGTTGAACCAAATATTGCATAAGATGATCTAAAACGCGACTTTAGAAAACTCCTTCATTTAAATAAACTATTGATGGCCATTTGGCATAAAACACTCCTGCTTAATTTTTCTAACATTTAAAGTCATATTACGCACATATTTCTTTTTTTGTTTTTTTATATAATGTGGTCAGATTCAGGAACTTAAAAATTGTTCTTCGTGCTTTTGTGTATGGATAAGGATGAAGGGCAAGGTCGATTTCGATAAATTTCCAAGTATTCCACACCTTTCGGTTTTGTCATGTTCGTTGGTTTAAACCTTGAGAACAACGCTTTCATTGTTATATTTTTGGTCCTTTACTGGCACTGGCAATGTAAAAGGGGAGACTGTTAAAAGCGACGAAATGAGAGTAAGAGTCTGATTCATTTCGTCCACTTTCTTCTTTTTTATTCATTGCGTGCACTCTTTTAATTAATGATCCGCATAAGAAGGATAGTGCTGAACGGCAATGCACGATGGAATGTCAACTTTTTTCACTGTTACAACTAGTGATCTCATTGGCCTAGACTCAAAAACCGCTAAAAAGTTAAGGTACAAGGTGCATTAAGTCTAATTTTTAAGGTTTCAATTATTTTGAGACCCAATCGCGCAATATGCAACTTTTCAAAGATATTATATTTGGGGAACTTCATCAAAGAAGCAAAATTAGTAGCTATTGTCTTCGGCTATTCTGATTGGTTAAAGCACGAACATTTCCTAAAATATATTTGACACAAATGGATTTTCTGTATTTTTATAATGAAATATAATTATAAACCATCAGCCCCTCCTCTATTCTTAAAATCAAAGATATTCTATGTGGGAAAGAGCCAATGCCGCAGAACAATGAAGTTTACCGTTGTTCTTATTTGGAGCATTACTTAAGTACGGTGGCCCAAAAGGGTCAGCTTCAAACAAATAAAAGTTGCTGCAAACCAATAAATACTGTTCTTATGTGAAGCATTACTTAAGCTGTGGTACCGTAAAATCCCGGTTATAAGCCCTGGGATTATTCAACTTCGTAACTTTTTTGGCTGTCAAGCAAAAATTATTGGAATAAATATTAAAGCGTTAAATGTTTGAAATGAATTGCTAGGAACTGTGGCGTGCTTATATGTGGGAAGGGGTACAACCAGAATAATGTTTTGTTACCAAACTGATGGGCCTATAACCGGGGGGTGAGGGCTTATAACCAGGATTATACGGTATTTAAAAAGGAAAGACCTTATTATTAAACATTTGGTAAAGGTACATTGAAAATCTGAATTGTCTGTATTCCATTTCAAATTGAATATATATTGTCTATTCAGCAGTTCTATTCAAAATTGTTTTCACAAAGTAAAATAACATTAAATTGACAGAGATGGCAACATTTAGCACTTTCATCTATTTTATTTCTCTCTTTATTTTCACGTAACATTTTTTTTCGCGTTAACGAAAAAGGATACGCCCAATAACTGTTAGGTGACATAGTGTTGCCTTGAAAAATGTCCCGTTTGTTCGTTTATTATTGTTTTGGTAGTTTGGGTTGACATATGTGACGTTGCCATGGCAGCAGGGCTGGTTATAAACTAGCCGATAGACTGTCCATTGTTTCTCTGTAACAAACTCAGAAAAATTCTAACTTGTTCACATTTTACGTTTTCAAAATATGCCCTGGATTATTTAAGATTCTTTATTGAATTTAGTGTTTTTTTTTTGTTCGCCATTCGATTGATTTCACCAAATTATATCGCAACTGTGCTCTATTTGTGTGGAAAACCTTTATCTTGAAATATATGTGTGTGGGTGTAATACACTAAACCTTTACATATTCATTTGGAAATTTAAAGCTACTGCTTATGTCCGGTCGATCCTCACGTATCGCGTCAAACTGGGAAAAAATAACTGAAATTGCCTTCTTACCCGGATATGAAACAGAAAATGGCACATATGAGGAACTCATCGTTGGAGTGATTGCTGCAAAAGAATGTAAGGTCATATAAACGTTATATTTCAAGTTTTGGCCTCGAAGACTCCTTAACTCTTAGCAAGTCCGCAACAGTCCGCCACAGATAGCTAGACGCTAAAGTGCTCTCAACTCAGTCAGCCGTGACTGCCGTAACAATAAGATGAACTCTGGACTGAAGAGTAGGGCTGGGGTGAGGATTATATTTGCAAATTATTTCTTAACCCCGACACTTAATTTTTGCTGTGTTTTAAGGTATTCTTGTTTGCTATTTCTAAAACATCCCAGGAACTTTTCTAAGGACCCAAATTTAACAACTCCTTATCTAATGAGATCGTGAACTCGTCCTCCCCTGCCTCCTTTAAAAAAGCAATTAAGACGTTTATTTGTAATAAATATTAGTAATCTTATATAAATGTGTCAAATCAATCCTTTTGAGTTTTCCTTTTCATTTTGTAACTTTCCATTTATTTTGTAATAATGTCTCTGTCGTCATGTTCTTATTTTGTTAATGTCATCTTACAAAACTAAAGCTGAGGAGGCCTAATTAACATAAGCTTCATAGTTTATTTTAGGCCTCCTCGCCATTGTTACCTCTATTCTTCTTATATTTATGTGTTATTGTAGTATGGCAAATAAAAAATAAATAAAATAAAAAAAATAAAATAAAATAAAGAACTGTTGCATGGAGCATTGCTGCCCAATTCAGATAAGTTATAATTTCTTCACTCTCTTTTTAATAATACACGGCTATGTCATTTCACATTGTTGGAATGAGGTCCAATGTTTTAAAATTCGTGTTTTTGGGGAAAAAGAATAAATGTTATGGTATATCATTTTTGTTCTCCGACAATTTGCTACTTGTCTCTTTCCGTGGAGAAAAGGAGGATAGGGCTGCTTATGAAAAAAAGTAATCATGAACGTTCAGTAACCTTCCGGGGTTCTCCAGTGTAACAGCTCTGGTCAAATTACAGGTTATAGAGCTGGGTATGTAAAATTAATATACTCTTTATTTTCTAGTTAAGTAAACTGTCGAATTTTTTCGTAGTCTAAATGCGTGCCTCTGCATCAGCTTTACATAGTCATACCTCGAAGCAATTATTATATTTTGTTTTGGGGTTTTCGGACCAGAGACGCCAAGAATACGTGTTTGCGTTTTCGTATATCCAATTGCAATGAAAAGGTGCAGAGCATTTTCTAAAAAAAAAAATAATGGCGAAAAAACTAGAGTAATTGCAAGGGAATGGTCCTAAACAAGAAAGTTTATTAGAAATAAGAAAATTCCTCGACATGAATAAATGTTAACCACCTAGCTACTGCCCAAATTTGGAGAAAGTCCCTATACAAACCAAAAATTCACTTGAGAAACCAGTGCTTAAAAAATATCGTACGTTATAAACACATTTCTTAATCTTAATATTTTAACCGTCATCGTCATCGTTGCGTCCGTATTACAGCATCCATGCTTAAAGTGGATTTAACTCACCGGAAGAGCTGCTGTAACTCCACCACCAATAATAGTTACTACGTTTCGATCTCGAATGGGAGCCACACTCGTTTATGTCTGGAATGGAACAAGGTTATAAAAACTAGTTTAATTTAGGTGGATTACCTGCCAAAAGATGTCAAAAATGTATTTTTACGCAAAATGTATTTTCTGGCTAAAAAATGAATAAAGAGACTACCTCATAATTAATGAAGACCAAATGATTACTTTAATTAGCTTTTTCAATTATACTTATGAAGACGTTTACTGTGCTAATGATAGATACAAAAAAAGTGGCATCCCCTCTCCTTGTAAGTCGGAGGGTTCAGGTATTGGCAGGAAACTACACACTGTACATACCGACACAGCTCTTAAATTCCGGTGGGGCAAGGTAATACCCAACAGGACAAACACCATCAGCAACAAAATTCCAGTCACTCGTGTTTGTTATGCCTGGTGTCGGTGGTCCGTCATACGAGCAGCCTTGGCCAACCACAGCCCCATGATCTATCAAGATGGCGTATGATCCATTCATACTTAATGCTGCATTGGGCATTGCAAACTGCAGTTTTGTGTAATCACTACTGATTCTGACATATGAAGAGAGTGTGTCCACTTTGTAGATAGTGTGACCACTGGGTAGCAGGGCGAGTCGAATATAGGAAGAGGTGCGGGGCTTTTTTATCTGAGTTAAAAAAAGAACATTCGATTAATATAGTGTCTTAAACCTCTTTTTAAAAATTAGAAAAGGAGGATATTTTCCTGCTAACGAAATACCCAGTGTTAAACCTGTATGGGTGTCATTATCTTAGTTTATAGCCAATACTCTTATCACGTTTGTTGTATGTCACAACCAGTCATATCAAACAACAGATAGGTGAACCTAGGTTCCTCCAAGGCGAAACAAACACAGGAGACACTGTCCGCCAAAAGTATCGAAACTTCGCTCACCTAATTTTCTTTGTTATATTGTTATATCAGATGAAAAAGAAAAAAAGATTGAAGAATAAGTAATTTGGGGATATAGTGCAGGATTAAACGGATGAAAGTGGAATACTATAAACTAATTTCGATTTTGAGGCGTCAATACTGCATTTTATCATATGACCCGTACGGCCCTGCGAACCTTTTCTTTGCGAAACCATTGATGAGAGTCCCGTATGAGGGCCATACGCATTTGCGCAAGCGGGGCCGGAAAAAGGCGTACGGCCCTACTACAAAAGCGGACGGCCTCGCGCGTTAAAATTTCAAATAATTTTGTCTCCAATTTGGTCATATGATAAAATGCTTATTGACTAAGTTAGGTCGGGCCGGATGAGAAAATATTTGGCTCTCGGTCATGGCGCACGGACCTCGCTGCGCTCGGTCCGTGCGCCATGACCTCAGCCAAATATTTTCCCATCCGGCCCTCCCACTTAGTCAATAAGTACATAATATTGACGGCTAGCGCAATACGGAATATATTTTCTCCCAACGCCGTCAATATAATGCAGTATTGACGCCTCAAATGAAAATCGAAATTAGTTTTGTATCACGATTCAATTGGTTTTTTGGGGGGCAAAAAGAAAGCAAAACTGAGATAATTTGTGCTGATCAAAGCTGAAATTCGTACTAGTAACGAGCTGACGTACACGACGTTTTGTACGCGTTATCATAATTTTGTTTTGCAAAAAAGTTTCAAAAACACGGACTTTTCACGCTATAAATTGCTCATAGAAATAGAACAAATTTGATAGAACATCTTTTTGAAGTTCTTCATGATTACAAACGTCGAAAAAATGAGTAAATAACACAAACTTGCCGAGGTTTTAGCCAAAAACCTTTTTTCAAATTATGATGGCGTGATAGCGCGCGCATAGCATAGCTCAATGTAAACGAACAAAAAGCAGCTTTTAAACTCATCTTATCGTTAACTTTCGATAGAAAGAGTCGTTGCATTAAATACAGCGTTGCTTATCTGCCAAACTTGATAAAGTAATCAACATTTTTGCCCCTCCTTTGAAGATAATTTTAAATTTTGGTTTTCTACGCAAGGAACCCATTAAATTGCCGCGGGAAATTTTCAACCAATCACAGGCTGGTTTTTGAGCCGACAACACGACTTTATATTGACGTCTCAAAAGCAGACAAAAGTATCTGAGAATCGTGATACAGTTCGTAACATTTGGTTTATTATGTCTCTTTAGCTTATATTTCTTTGGATTTATTACTTTCGGCAGTTTTGTTTCTTCTAATATCGAAATAACAACTTAAGGGCCCATTACACTATTCCGTTGTTTAGTAATGCGATTGCCATGCGGAGCTAAATCAAGTACAATTTTACTTCCGGTGAAAGTGACAGGCAGCTTTGCGCGAGAGTCCGTGCAAATTCAAAACTGTCCTCAATTCATAGCACAGGAAGCCCAGGCTAACAACAGGCAACCTTCTTCGGTGCAGACAACGGCGCACCTTTCTCGGCGCAAATAGAGGCCAATGTTTTTTTTTTTAATTCAATCGAAAGATCAACGATTTTTCGTGAAACGTAAGCATGTATTTTGCGAAAAATCACAAATAAATGTGGTTTAGAGAACACATTTTTCGTTATTTTATTTCTATTTTTTATCCTTAGGGAAAATACATGCTTACGTTTTTTTTAAATGGTGAATAAAATCGAATGATGCTATTTTTTTTATAAAACTGTAAGTTTCTGAAGTTATGCTAATTTTCTGTTTTGGGTCACGTGACATTGGGTGTGGCCTGATAACGTCATAACCCGAACCACAGGTGTACTTAAATGTTGCCGTTCAAATTTGGTCAAATATAAATAAAAAGTTGCTGAGCTAGAGCAAACTGATTTTTCCTTAGCAACGGCTTCAAAAGATAGTATAATGGGCCCTTAAGCATAAAACAATGTAACCCCCTGGTGAAACTGACGAAACTAGCGGAAAACTGTCGCTTTAAGACAAGGTAGGGGCGGATGGTGCTGGGTCTGACTGTAAACGTTTATAACTTTAACAGCATTTAAACGATACCAACCAAGGAGGAGAAGAAAAACTGATAAGGAAGAGGGTGACAAAGATAAAGTTGAAAACAAGGATGACGATGTATTCACCCTTAGGTACTTAAGGGTAGAAGGAGGATGGAGAGGAATACAGTTGCGGAAGGAAATGAGCAAGATGGAGAATTACCCATGGTGGAAGATGATAACGAGTGCTAAGATAGGAACGAGTACGAGGAGGTGAGGGGAAAAGAGAGAGAAGAAAGATGATTTAGGAAAATAAGGCAGATGTTGTGGAAATCAATGGACAAAGAAGATCATGAGAGTAAGCATAACGATTATGAGCACCACGACAAAGTTGGGATGTAAACGAGGGCGATAACGAGGTAAAAGAGAACAAGTAGGAGTTAAATTGGTATGGAGAGTGACTGGAAGTAACCTCGTTTCCCGGGCGGAGAAAAGAAAGAGGTCCATTTTACATGATATTAAAAATGTTTCATGCTTACCACTCGGTCAAACTGTACGCTCCACCATATGAATCCTGGCCCGCTTTTACTGATGGGATGTCTTGGGGTATGGCTTCCTATAATGACGTGAGGTGTGCTACCTGGAAAACGATAAAAAGAGTTGACCGATATTTTGTAAAAAAACGAATACGTATAGCAATAATTGACCTTTTATCTTCATGTCTTCTAGAGAATTGTTCATTTATCTAGGTAAGATCAATGCATTCGTATACCGTAAATATGACGAAATTTGTGAAAACCTGTGAATTCTCTAGAGTAACACACGATCTGGATTGAAATGGATACACATACACGCCACGGTAAAAAGGTCTATTAAAATATATACTTACTAATACCCACGAGAATTGTTACACATCGCCATTCAGTTCCCATGCTGCAAAGAAATAATAAAAAAAAAGCTATAGATGGTTTGCACTCACGTGACCTTCAGTCCTGTGGGGTGGGACTAAAATGACAAAAGCCATGGCGGCCGTGTTGGTGCACATAACAAAATAAGTTCATTAAAATTCTTTTGTAGGTGTGCACCAACATGGCCGCCGTGACGTAACGTGAAAACCACATATAGTAAACCCTTAATATTGCTTTTGATATATTTACAATTAGATTATGAAATCGAGATTTCTATCACGCATAGACATCAAGAGCGAATAATCTAATTGTTTTGGAATAAATCTACTAGACGTTCAAAACTTAACAACCAGAAAGGCTAGCGTTTTTATTGAATAATGAGATAAACACTGTTCTACTCACTTTCTCCAACAGGATAGATAGTGAGTAGCATAGCCAGTAAGAAAACAGCATTCGTGATAGAATGCTAGTAGATTTATACTAATATATTATGTTACATTACATTACATTACATTACATTACATTACATTACATTACATTACATTACATTACATTACATTACATTACATTACATTATATTATATTATATTATATTATATTATATTATATTATATTACATAAAATAACTGAGATACTACGCGCGTTCTGATTGGTCAAAGACCTATTGACTATTGTGCCGGTAAACTTATAGAAAACCGCGCAAGCAAAACTGTAAAGTAAACAAAGTTCAATTTTCCACTGCATCAACACAATCGCGAGGAAAAATAATTTCACAACTCGAGCCGGTTTAGTGTCTTATTGCATATTGTGGTCTATTAGAACATGAGAAGAGAAGATATGTTTCTTGTAAACGATAAGTTGCTGCTCAAACCTACAAAATAAAAAAAAAATTCCCCCGCATGCAAGCAAAAAACGGCTTATCGACAAAAGAACACTAAGCTTTATTATTTTAAAACTGATATTAACAACTGGAATATATTTTCATTTAACATTGGCTTGGAAAGGCTTACATGCAGCGATCAATGACAATCAAAACAACCTCGATATGTACTTTGTGAAGTTCACTGAACTGAAGGTTTAGCTAATATATAGATAGCCCAAGCCTAACAGCGTCGCACTTTGAACAAGCTTAACTAAGGTGAAACTTAACTAAGGTGAAAGGTTGGAAGCACAAGAATTAAGATTGACGAACGGGCTATTTTCAATTTTAGCAATTCTCAAAAACAGTATTACGCGACCGTCTGCACAGTACATTTTTATAGACCGTACAAAAGTTCACAAAAACAACTTTTCTCTGTCTAGAATAAATAGTACCACTAGTTTCCGAATAAAATACAGTTTATGTTTGTCAAAAATTGCCCGAGAAACTGATTTGAAAATCAAAAATTGCAAAAATACACAAACATATTTGCATAAGGCGATGCGAGTAAAGATAGAACTGTACTATAAAATCAAGTCTTGTTTTGTTTACATAAAATCGCATTTCAATCTATCTAATGAATGAACAAACACATAAAAATGGACAACACAATCTTCTTTCGAAAAAATTTATTCAAATCTCCATTAGTTTACGTTTAAAAGCAAAACGCGTTAATTATAGCTCATCGAGTTCAAGCTTTCTTCGATGAAATTCAAGAGATCGATACAACTAAATTTAGGCACGTTTTAAAATCAATTCGCCAAAACTAACAATAACACTAATAACAAGTCACTCACAGATTGATATCAACATAAATTCTCATCGAAAACTGTAATCTGTTTTACCTTTAAGTTCCTCGCTTGCTTGGAAATTCAAATCTCCGCTTCTGGTTCTGAAATCATCTCCCGCACTGATAAAAACGTAATACATGAAGTTCCTCGAAGCAAGATTTTGTCCCTGAAAGCTCGTCTTTTTCCACTAAAGCGGCTTCTGAGTATACCTTAATTAGTATCCCTGTCTTGAGTCAGCTTGAGTAGCAAACCGCGAAAAAATGCAGGAAAATAACGAGTTTAATTCTCCGCTAGGCACAAGAAAACAACTAAAGTGTTTACCGAGCTCACGGCTGTGTGGCCGCGCGAAAAACAAAATTGCTAAGATCCCGGATGTTGTCCAACACAAGCGGGCACACACGCGCCCGCGAAACATTCCGCTAGCCATGACCATGAAAAATCACGGCGTAGGTTCTATGAGTATGGAGCTGCGCAGCCAGGCCTTCGGCCTGGCAAGTGCTCCGCTATTAGTGGAAAGCTCAAACATTATGGATCCCAAAGAGAAAAGAATGGCTTTCAAACTGAGGAATTTTCGATTGAAATTCACTGAACTGAAGTTTATAAATGTTCCTACAAATCCTAAGATAACTTCTAAATAAGACGGATTTTCACAGTGGAATTAAAAAGCAAGGCTTTGTTGTTTAGGATAATTATTTTACGCCGATTCCATTTATACGCTTCATCGTGTTTTGATTTTGAGATTTTTTCATGGAATACTTTTGTACCGGATGCAGTTTAAATTCTGATTATGTGTCCAAGCAAGGATGAAAATGAAGAAGAAAATAAAGCTAACAAAAATTATAGGTTTATGGTTAAACAAATTATTTGCATGGAATGATCAAACAATTCAGTCTGTTCCATCAAACAAACTCTCAGAACTGTAGGCTTAAAAAACAATGAGCTTAGTTTTCATTCAGAACTTAAAATGTAGAGAAGTACGGGCTCCACTGTACACTTCAAAGTAAGTGGATAAAGTCGAAAACATTTTCAGAAGCTAAGTTTCTGGAACTAACCTTTATTCCAATTGAAAAATTCTTGACAAGAAGGCAATCTTTGAATCCAACATACGCCATAAAAAGTTTAGGCTTTCAAACTTTCCTCGCACATTCATGATTGCGGCGGCAGATTCCGGACACAATTTTCTGGATTTCCCATTGAAAGAACTTGAATCATTGAATATATTTTCTTCTTTCAGCTGATAAATTCCAACTGACGAATTTTAAAGCGCTAAAACGTTTCATCACTTTCGTTGAACCCGTAAATTTGTCAGTGCAGCTTTGTCAGTGGCATCGTGTAAAGTTCAATCTTTCAGCCGCTTTGATTGGTTTTCCCGGTCATATGATGAATGTTATGAGAACAAGCTACTTGATCGGCACAAAACTACCACAAATTTCTCTCTTTTTCCAAACGCTTTATATAGTTATTTCATAAAAGCAATAGAACACATTTTTTATGAGTTTTTCTATGAGTTTCACCTGCGGCTCGTGATTTACAAGCTTTTCTCGTGTTCTCCCAACATCCCGCGTGGGTTTACAACGCCGGTAAACTCATAGAAAATGTGTTCTATTGCTTAAATATTATATTACATTACATTACATTACATTACATTACATTACATTACATTACATTACATTACATTACATTACATTATATTATAATATATTATATTATTTTTAAGATTTCTGTCTAAAACGAAGACAAAAAGAAAAGTTCTGGCTTTCCAATTCCAATCAACATGATGCGGACGCCATGTTGCCATTTTACGAAGTCAAATTTTAGTTATATCGCTGAGCAGAGATGCTTTTGCCTGAACTGGTGGTCTGAAATTCTAACTGAGACGGCCGAGGAAAGGCGAAAAGAAACACGGTAAAATGATTCGCTTAATGTGACTGACAGTTAAAGTATGAATATTAATATATGGCAATCATATATGTGAACTGGGATGAAACATGAGTAAAACCGTTATTTTTATTTTCTTTTGGAGAAAATGAGGACATGTGAAGGAAAAAATATATGGACCTCAAACCACTCACTCTGGGATTAACGTCCCAAGCTCTACAACTTATCACCATGTCTCCACACAAGGCACGCTTTCTTGCAAAACAAAAGCTCCTTAGAAAAGCTTCTTTTGAAAAGGGCATTTATAACAGTTTACGCATGTATATACCTGTAAGGCATATTACGTAATCATCTTACTTTGACGAGTCCACTGCCTTGAAGCAGAACGACTGTTGTCCGACTTGATACTGTCCGGGATTCCACGTGACATTTCTGTAGTAGACTCCCCCATGATAACGCAAGGAAGTAAGTTGCATTCCGGGTGGAGAAGAAGTCACTATTTCTACAACGCTAAAATTATTAAATTACATATACATATGAATGAGGCGGATGAGTAACAAATAAATCAATACTGCGCCAGCTATTTGGTCTATATGAGGTTTTACCATTCCATGACATAATTGACCAAGAAAGACCTGGATTTTGCATTGGACCTTCAGTAAACAAGGTTATTTAACTTTCGTGTATTAAAGTACAAGATCATTTCGCACTTTTGTAGCGCTTTTAGTTAATTTGACTAACTTTTGGCTATTTTCTAACATGGCGAAAATGGTGGATCCAATATGAAGGCCATCCGAAACGAGAACACTGAGATATGACGAAATCACGTCTACCTGACCAACCTTAACTTAGAGATTTTGTGACGTACAATAAACCATCCAAGTTTCATAGACACAGTTTTAATATTCTAGAAGTTATTAATCTTGGGGGTTGGGGGAATGGTTGCGGAATCGTCCCCCTACCCGGTTCCAGCAGACCAATAAACGCCCGTTGTGACTGAGGTTAAACCCTGAAGCATAATTACTTCAATCTTTTTGACCATGTTTGGACACCAATCGACAACTGAATGATATTATTTCTTTTCTAAACAAAACACTTCCTTTTATGTCCTTGAATTCAACGAGACGCGTCATAGCAAGTAATTTTTCTTACAAAAGGGATTTGAGTAGTATAGGGACAGCAAATTTAACCGCGCGAATGTATAGGTAGGTATAGTTTGGTATAGGTATAGGTATAGGTAACTTATTAATATGTATTATCAACTACCTATACCTTTTGTGTTAATAAATGACTAGGGATAGTGCCTAGGTAAATCATTCATTTGCAGATAATTACCTTCCACGGCCTTCTTAAAACAATAGACATGCCCAAACTTGCCCGCTCTATTCCAAGTCACTTCAAAACAAAACACAACTGACACAGATATCCTTTACTGGGTTACTGCGGCTACAACGCAGTGTCTTAACCACTAGACCTTCAAAGCTGTGAGCGATATTATAACCGAATAAGACTAATAAGAGGGTTCCGAAACATTCAAGTTTAGAAGCAATAAAATTGTACAGTATAAAAAAAACCGCTTTTTACTTTACTAAGATCCGCAACATTCCTATAACCGCTTCATCGCTAGATTCAATGTCGATTTTCAGTTTCGCAGCCATCACCCACTTTAGGTTTCAATTTCTTTACCAGTAGCTTCAAAGTTCGAACTTTTAATTATGCGAACTAACACTGAACTAAATTTGCATGAAAAATTAGCACCTCCGAAAAATAAACAAAGCAATCAATTACATGCGCGCGCTAGTCTAAAACAATAACCCCACACTTTGTTTAAGATCAAACTATATTTATTGAAAACAAACAAGTTCATAATTATACAGACAATTTAAAAGCTTAGATAGAAAGGAACAGAGTTGATTTATTCTTTTTCATCGGGTTTATACAAAGTACTCTTTGATTCCCTTGGTTTTCTGTATCTCACCGCACTGCATTCATCGTTTCGGGTGAAATTTATGCTCTTGATTCTTTGAATGCTTGTAAGGTTCAGTTCTACATCTGTAACGCCGCGATCGCCTTTTAGGTTTATCATCACCAACATCTAAGTAATTTACAAATTGGATTCTCGGTCGTTTTCGCTTCGGTGCTGGCGAAGGTGTTTTTACTGTGGGGGAGGGGTCAAGACGGCTGGATTTAAAGATAGTGGCGTTACTGCGGAAGTTTCTGGTATAGTGGGCGCTGGAGAGGGTGTCGCGATAAATGGATTTAAGGGTGTAGAGGTTGTCACAGCTGTTAGTGCTGTGGGTTCTTGAATAATGGTGGGTAAATTATCTTTCAGATAACTTGCAAAACTTCTTTTCATTTCATCAGACTGTTGAGGTCTTCCATTGAATTGATGTTTAAACGTCAGATATCTGTTTTGCAGCTCAAGGTACTTTTTGGCTTAGTCATTTTCCCCAAGGTCTGTACGGGAGAGAATGCTGTCCATTCTGTCCTGTAGTCCCTGCATGGCTAAGAGAACTGGAGCTGTCGAAAGGTTCTGTTGTCTGAGATACTTTAGTAGCTCCTGAGAAATATTGTCTTGTACCCCTGTTTGATTAAATTGTTCTTCACCGGGTAGAACATTCGTTCGCAGTCTACAATTATCTTGTGTGGTTGTTTTTAAATCTACCAGGAGATAACCAAAGGGTCTTCGTACAGCCTCTTCGTACTGGTTTATAAAGAAAGCCGTTTGCCCAGGATACATTTGCTTTGCTGGAGTCAAAATTTGCAGTTTGTCTCTGGGATTCTTGAAAAGGACCAAGTAGTGACTGTTTAAACTGATACATCGGCTTTCCTTGACCTGATGAAATAAATTCTGTACGATATAAATGACACTCAGGTTGCGGTGATGAGAACCTCGTGTAAAAAGGTTTACTATTCGCTTGTCTTTGCCGGCTTCAATCATTTGATCGTCAAAGACGATTAAGTTCCGTTTGTTGATATCGAAATAGGAATCGTGTTCCAACGCAGAAGGAATACCCTTGACAAATTCAATCTGTGGAATTGTGACTAGCATTTGAATGTACGCAGGCTGCCATTGTGAATAACACCAGACAATCCTCTCGGGTGGTGGGTTTATCACGTCTGAGGCCTGTTGTAACGGTGATTGAACCCAAAACGTTTTCCCCGAACCGGTCATGCCTGCAACCATACAGGTAAAAGGGTGTTCGAAGTGAAACCGCTGACACTTTTGTGTAGAAATCGTCATTGCTTTAAATGGAGTGAAAGTAGGACTGGTGTGTTTGTTGGTCATATGTCTTTGCATACTATCTTTCCTGCTAAATGTCTTCTCGCAAACAGGACAGGACAAATTCATGTCAACTCAATGAAAGCTCAATGTGAACTGAGAAAGAGTTGTTGCTCACTTATATGGGCTAGTTCCTCCTCAATTCTATTGTTTTCACCACCACCGCCACCACCACCACCACCACCACCACCACCACCACCACCACCACCATCGCCACCACAGTTCTATTGTTATCACCACCACCACCACAATTCTATTGCTTTTCCTTCTATTCCACGATAAAAGACAGTTACTCACTATTCTTAGCTCATTCTACAGTAATGTCTCAAGTAGTAAAGAACAACCGGAGTTTTCTACAGCTCTTAGCTAATGGTTCCGATCATTAGCGCCACTGAATTTCTCTTAAGGACAGCTTCTCCACAACAGGTTCACGCCTTGTTACATATTCTTTATAATGTTCTTAAGGAAAACATTCCCTGTTCTGAAACAAATAAGCGTGTTTTGCTCCGATGCAAGGATGCTCTTATTAATCTGGCGGATCAAAACATTCCCTACAAGACAAAGAAGCAAATACTTGTACAAGAGGGTGGTGGCTTTATACAAGACTTATTGGCCCCCGCTGTTACAAGCTTGGGCGTTTTGATGCTATAAAAGAAACTATACATCATTGCACTGATCATTTGAAGCTTGTCTTTAACGAGTACGGATCGATATGAAGAGAAAAGTAGATTGGGATGAAGAAGAAATGGAGAGCGGTATGAAAGACACTATAACCTCCGATGAGGACAACGATGTAAGACAACGAGGAGCCAAGGATAAAAGATGTTTTAGGCAATCTTTCCAAAGCGGTGTCAAAAGAACGTGCTTGTGATTTGTTGCATAGCATGGCCGCTTCCAAAGATAGCCTGTTTTAGGCACCTAGAGGCCAATTACTCCGAAATCAGCGCATAATACCCGTCACAAACATCGCAGAGCTGGTTGAGTATGTGCTACTTCGAATTCCCCATAACGATGATGTAGGCCGACCCCGTGCGCTTAATACCTTTTTAGATGGGCTCGCAGAGTTGGGAATTGATAAGCGTTTAATCAAGAATAAAAAAAAACTGTTAAGCGATCTTTTAGAGAAAGAAAGGATCTATCAAGAACAAAAAGAATCCGACAACGAGACTTATGAAGGAGATTCAACCGACAACGAAAGAGAGGAAAGCGCTTCTGAGAACAGTCCGGCCGATGGGTCTGAAGAGGGTGACCAAGAAATTCAAATTGATGAAGAGGATGTAGGAAATGCAACCGACAACGAAGAAGAGGAAAGCGCTTCTCAAAGCGGGAAAATAATTCAGGCAAAAAGTCAAATCTCATGTCATCACTGCGAGAGTTCAAATGTGAATGTAATCGGAGTTGTGAAATGTCCCAAATGCTGTTGGCATGATAATAAAAAGATTTGCCCCATATGCGAGCACAACATTCCTTTGGACAAAATTAACCCTATTCAGACCGGGGGGGGGGCGGAAAGTGCCCGCGCCGACTTTGAACGTTTATAACTTCTAAGCCTTTCTACCTACAGCCTTGAAACTTCTCGACTTTTCCTAAAATTTATCTGTAAACATTTTGGCAGAAAGTATGTTGTCAAAGAAAATTTGACGTTGCCATGGCAACCACATTTTGACGGATGCTTTTTGCTCATTTTGAGAGATAAGTATTTCCTCTGTTTATTTTATGTCATTCTGTTTTACACTGATCTTTATTATGGATTTAAACACCAAACGATGCATTGTTGTCGTCCTTGATCCAAAATTAAAAAATTAAGGAGGCGTTTCCATGGTAACCGTAGTTAAAGAGGCTTTTTTGTAGTACTTTCAAATTTCACTTTTTTCTACCTTTTATCGCATATTTTTTATTTTTGTTTTTTACTCTTTGCTTGACTTAAATGTTAATCTTTTAATTTTGAGTGATTTTGGGTAATTTTAGCGCATATTCCGTGCTCAGGATACGATATTCCAAATCCAAGATGGCGGATCCAAGATGGCGGATCCAAGATGGCGGCTCCAAAAAATATTCGAAATTTATTTTCTTTTTTTTTAATGTTGTTTTTTCTTTATTTTTTGTTATTTTAGCTTTATTTATTTTTTAGGTATTTTTTTAGAATAAATACATTCTAAGTATTTTAAGGTGACATTTTCTCGCCTTTTGGACGTTTTCTTGCACATGTGACGTCATAATGACGTCATGATGACGTCACATTAACTGTCATGGTAACATAAAAAGTTGTTGTTATACAAATGTTTCAACAATTACAGAGTAAGAAAAATTTATACTTCCCTTAGATTGTGGTTTAATTACAAAAACTAAAACATCAAAACAAATATATTTTTATGACGTCATGATGACGTCATCATGTTGCTACAAGTTACAAGTACCAATATATACATTGAAAATGTTTTCCAACATCATCAGAGAAAACATTATTGTCATTATTCAAAACAATTTAGAGATAGGTACGGCAAACACTTTCTGTGAATGAACTGTCAATATATGACGTAATTATGACGTCATAGAAGTTGTCATGACAACATAATTATGTGGATCGATAGAATTTCGGACATACAATGTCTCCTGAAAATTTGGTGTCCATACCTACTTTCCTGTAGAAGTTACGAAGGGGGGGCGGAATCCGCCCCCCCCCCCCCCCCGGTCTCAGAAGATCCAAAAAAGCCCGGTCTGAATAGGGTTAAACACGTGAAAGAAACCCTTGCTCGTTGCGATGATTGCAGTGCGGTGAGACACAGAAAACCAAGGGAATCAAAGAGCACTTTGTATAAACCCGATGAAAAAGAATAAATCAACTCTGTTCCTTTCCATCTAAGCTTTTAAATTGTCTGTATAATTATGAACTTGTTTGTTTTCAATAAATATAGTTTGATCTTAAACAAGGTGTGGGTTTATTGTTTTAGCGCGCGCATGTAATTGGTTGCTTTGTTTATCTTTCGGAGTGCTAATTTTTCATGCAAATTTAGTTCAGTGTAAGTTCGCATAATTAAAAGTTTGAACTTTGAAGCTACTGGTAAAGAAATTGAAACCTAAAGTGGGTGATGGCTGCGAAACTGAAAATCGACATTGAATCTAGCGATGAAGCGGTTATAGGAATGTTGCGGATAGTAAAGTAAAAGCAATTTTTTATACTGCGCAATTTTATTGCTTCTAAACTTGAATGTTTCGGAACCCTCTTATTAGTCTTATTCGGTTATAATATCGCTCACAGCTTTGAAGGTCTAGTGGTTAAGACACTGCGTTGTGGCCGCAGTAACCCAGGTTCGAGTCCTGGTCAAGGCATGTTGTTTTGCTCCATGTCTGTAAAGGATATCTGTGTCGGTTGTGTTTTGTTTTGAAGTGACTTGGAATAGAGCGGGCAAGTTTGGGCATGACTATTGTTTTAAGAAGGCCGTGGAAGGTAATTATTTGCAAATGAATTATTTACCTAGGCACTATCCCTAGTCATTTATTAACACAAAAGGTATAGGTAATTGATAATACATATTAATAAGTTACCTATACCTATACCTATACCTATACCAAACTACACCTACCTATACATTCGCGCGGTTAAATTTGCCGGCCCTATACTACTGATTTGCTTCGGGAAAGCAAATAAAACAAATAAATTGTAACTTGTTATCATGTATCAATGCTAATAAAAATACCTACGTACTGTTTTGAAAAATCTGCAAGCTTGACCTCGATAACTGTTTTGTATGTTGAGCCAATCTGCACCTCTGAACATTCCCCATCCAGAGGGGTTGAAGCGGTAAATACAGGAACATTGCTACAGGAACCAGAATGGCTACTTATTAGGACAAGAAACTGTAGCCCCACAGCACTGAATGGACTGACGCTGCCGAAGTTAGTAGTTCCTGCTGGGAAATCTTCTAAGGTCAGCGCTACAGCGTAAATACCAGCCGATCCATTTCTGCCGCTATACCTCAGCACACACGTTTCCTGCAACAAGAAGTGTAACATTTAATGCAAATTTATTAAACAATGGCAACATAACTTCATTCGTAGACAGACATACAGTCATCTACGCCTAGTACTACAGGGAGAAGAAATATATGAATTTAAAAAATAACCATTTGACCTACAAGCAATTGACACCCCTTCAATGCTACGAGGTGGGGGAGAGTTTTGTTGTAGACCCGCCGTCCCCTTGAGATTTTGTTGTGTTACAATATTCATTTAACTCCTTTTATCTTCTCATATAGCCCATCATGTCCTATACAATACGGTCACGTGTCGAAGATGACGTGATACGACGTCATTAATAGTTATTGTGGCCATATTACTCTAAAGTTTGAAGGCCAACCTACGGAGGTATGTGGGTCCTGTTATAGGCCATTGAGATCGTTTGCAAATTAATTAAAGTCTCTACTAACCGGGATCAAATTTATATCTCTTATTTGCCTCGTTTCTCTCGGTCCGTACTGTAAGTTACGGACCGAGAAAAACGAGGCTAATAAGATATTTATTATATCTCTAAATGAGAAATTAAGGAAAATATTTCAAGAAAGAAGACGGACGTGTTCATTTGAGTGACGTACGTCAAAAAACAAAAAATAGCAAATTTTATTGGCGTTCAATTTAATACTATTTAGAAAACGACTGTTGTAAACGGATTCCACAATAGGCCGAAACTCAGACTCTTAAATTCTGCGGAGCCGTACTGTAAATAGGTACCGGAAAATTGACCAATCAAAGCGCTTGTACTTAGTGAGATATACGGCGACATAGGCTTTTCTGTTATTTTAATAGTATCTTATTAGATATTCTTAAAAGTGACACTGAAAACATTTAGAAGATGTGGCTACCATCTTTGTTTTTATTAAAAAATGTAGTTGTGATAATCTTGATTGGCATGTAAATTAATATTTTGCCGGCACGGGACAGAGACCCGGATACCAGTATAGTGAGCGGGGGCTCACCGTTCGCGGGCTTAAAATGGAGTCCGTTGACAGATTTGTGTCATGGACGGCCAGCCTCACCGTTTCAATTTCTAACCGAGCAAGTTATTTTTTTTTCTCAAGTTAAGTATCGCCTTAGTTGTTTGTTGCATTACCTTAAGACTTACGGTTGACAGGTTTTGTGCGCATTTTTTTTTTTACTTGAATTATTATTTACTTTCTTTCTTCGGTTTTTCTCCGATATTTTCAAGACCATTTACAATTAGCACATTCCGTTTTTAGTAGCTGTTCGTTTATCCTTGAGACACATTTTAGTAACGTTTGGCGACAATCGGTTGCTATGGTAATGAGATATGACGTCATAACTAACAGGAGGTCGACACATTTTTTTAATAAAAGAAATTTGTGGTGAAAACTCCTGTACCCTTTCTGTACCCTTCCTGTACCCTTCCTGTACCCCTCCTGTACCACTCCTGTACCCTTCCTGTACCCGTATCATTTGATCACAACAGTAAACACGGTTATCTAGTTACTCTTTTTATATATGATCAAGAATTTGCAAGAACAGCCCCAGAAAATAAATTTCTTGGATGATTAAGGTGGCGTTATAGAAATAAACCAGTTCCCAGTTTATTGGTGTGGAGAAAATTATTGGTCAGTTAAATTAAGACATTATTCAAACGGAAAAACAAAGTGGATTTACGAACACGAAGATGAACCAAACGTAAAATCGTTTTTAGAGGAAACCTTTGCTTCCGAAAAAAGCCAACAAAGCTTTAGGACTGCAATACGGCCTCCTTTATAGAGTGTTTTCACTGACGTCATATCAAAATTCAGAAGCAGTTTTCGATTATAAAATATTTATGAAATTGTAGAGAGTTTAACCCTATTCCTCAGTAAGTAAAGTTTTAAATAATATTTTTGAATAATTAAATAATATTTTTGAACACGGCCTCCATGAAAAGCAGTTTTTATTTTTTATATTGTACCTCTTATTTGTAGTTAGGAAGTTAAGTAGTTAGCTGATTATGATAATTTAAGCTGATGGAAATACCGTGTATAAATAAAGTTATCTATCTATCTATCTATCTATCTATCTATCTATCTATCTATCTATCTATCTATCTATCTATCTATCTATCTATCTATCTATCTATTCAGACTGGGGGGGGGGGGGGGGGGGGGGCTTTTCGAACCCCCCCCTCCAGTAAAATTGTGATAACTCTTACGCCGAAATAGCTATGAGGTTGAAGTTTTCTGACTTTTCCTAAAATTTATCTAGGGACATTTTGGTATCCATAACATGTCAGTGTGATTAACCATGTTGCCATGGCAATCGGTTTTTGACACATAGGTTTTCAAAATATTAAAATATGACGATTTTTTTATTTTAAGATCTTGTTCTTTGATTTATAGTGCATTTTCGTGTTAGAATAGTTTTTTTATTGGGACTAGTTCTTGAAAGACAACAAAAAATTTTAACATCAAATATTTGGGAGGAGGGGTAGGTAAATTTTTGCTCTTTTTTACTTATAGACAAACATGTTGTATTATTAAATAACGCTTCTAAGTTCATTGTTTGGATAATAGACATTAGTTTGATACGTGTTTTATACATTCTGATCCTTTTCTCTATTAGATATTTTTTTAAATTTTAATTTAAACAAAAAAAAAGGAAATCCAAGATGGCGGATCCAAGATGGCGGATCCAAGATGGCGGACAATAATTTCAAAATTATAGTTTTATCGCCTTTTTTTGCTTTTTCTCGCTTTACAAGTGTGTCCTTGTTTGTATTTATTATGTTTTAATATTATATAGATGATTTTACAGTTACATTTGATATTTTAAGTATCTAGATGGAAAAATATCAAAGAAACGTCGGAAAAACAAAAAATGACGTCATTGTGACGTCATAATTGGGTGTAGCAGGTCAAAACTGGATGTGAGGTTTCCTTGTATGGAGGTGAACATTGTGTGAAAATTTCATGGTCCTAGCCTTACTGGTTCCAGAGATAGAAAGGGGGGTCCGAGGAGCCCCCCCCCCCCCCCCCCCTTCCCAGTCACAGATTGCCTAAAAAAGCCGTCTGAATAGGGTTAAAACTACACATCTGGGCCAAATTTTGAAGCGCAAGAGCATTTCATTCAAGAGTTATAAGCGAATGAGTATAAACATTTTTAGTTAGAAATGTATGGAGCGGCCATCTTGGTGTCCCACTTAGGGACACCAACATGGCGGCCAAAAATTCAAAGTCTTAATAACACCAAAAATCTTGAAAAATCTCATAAAAAATATTGTATTCACTATAAGAGGCATGGAATCGGCTTATAAGTTAAAACCTAAAACTTTTTGTGAAAGATTATAACACTGGTATCCACATACCATGTTAGAAACAGCTTTGTAGGATCGATGTATACTTAAGATTTTTGAATTTTTATGACGTCATGTGCAAACACTCTATAGTGAACTCGCGCTACGTCCGTAAATTAAGAAGCGATTTCAAAACCTCCTTCACGGTAGTGATTTCCTTTGTGTTCTCGTCATGAATTATTAATGAGTTTGAGAAGCTACGGGTAAAGTTATCAAACTTAAAGTGGGTGATGGTTGGGAAACTGAAAATCGATATAGAGTCTAGCGATGAATCGGCAATAAGAATGTTGCGGTAGAAACGAATAAAACTTGTTTTTTTTAAACTGTGTAATTTTATTGCTTCTGAACTTGAATGTTTCGGAAACCTCTAATAAGTTTATTCAACTATAATGTCGGCCACAGCTTTGATGGTCTAGCGTTGTGGCCGCAGTAACTTAGGTTCGAGTCCTGGTCAAGGCATATTGTTTGATCTATGTCCGAAAAGGATATCTGTGTCAGTTGTGTTTTGTTCAAAAGTGATTTGGAATAAAGCGGGCAAGTTTGGGCCGGTCTATTGTTTCTATTGTTTTAGAATAACACAAAAGGAATAGGTAGTTGACTGGGCACTTATTAGAATGTGGGAAGGCATATTGTGACGTCATTGTCTAGGCGCTTGCTAGGCACCTAATCCAAATTAGTATGCGGGAAATCCAAATTAGTATGCGGAAATCCAAGGGAAATCCATCGCGGGGCTTAAATCTAATCACTATATACTACTAATATGTTTAATGAGTACCAATTAAACATATTCTGAAGTGTGAAACTAATTGGACTTGGCATCGCAGATATATTGGAAGTTGAAAAATGAGACTTTTTGGCTTTCAGAATCGTAGAGCGATCGGGAAAATTGTCGGAAAGTGACGTCACTATTGACCACCTCAAAACAGTCAAGGTTGGAAGTTGAAAACAATAGGTTTAATGAGCCAAAACAATGCATGCCTGCACGTGCGTTTCATATTTTAGTACATTTCTTTGCCGTTCTTCCTGCAAAACAACAACGTCAAATGATCAAATTATAGGTTTTTGTGGAGAACGTGAACTCACGACGGTTAATTTTCTTTTCTCTATTTGAAATTTAAAACCGTCACTATGAATTCAACAGTTTACCTTCACAAAAATTACCAGCGTAAGCGGAGATGATTGACAGACAGGGAAAGTTAACCTGCACTAAACTAGCAAGCGAGGTAGATTGAAAAAAACTTAACTCCGTTAAAAAAATATATTGTATAAACAGATGAAGTTTCTCGAAGCAAGATTTCGTCGCTCAAAGCTCTTCGTTTCCTACCTAAACACAGGTTCGAGTTCCTCGGCCATTTTCAATGCGAAAACAGTAGAAATCTTTAAGTTTTAAGAATACAGCTTTTTCAATTAACGTAGTCGGATGAAAGCTTAAAGCCAAGACCGCAAGGTAGTATGAGTTAGGGTTAATGACCATTGCATATCCCATACAACCTTGCGGTCTTGGCTTTTTCATCCGACAACGTTAACTGAAATAGCTGTATACACAAATAAGAATACTTAGTATTTGCCAGGAGAGAGGGACAATGGGACCACCATTAGTGTCGTCACAATCCTTACCAATCCTACCACTTGTAGCGCGCGGCCATCTTAGAAACGTTTTCGTAAAGCCTTCGGAAATCTCGTACTTTAAGCCATGTTACTTCCTTGAACGGCTCAGGAAGGGAAATTTTTGCGTAAGTTTGCTTTATTATGGTTTATTTTAACGTTTTAATGGATAAAGAAAAAAATTCAAATTTTTGGTTCATTTGACCTTTAAGCTTGTTCAGAGAGCGACGCTGTTAGGCTCAGCCTATCTATATATACTACTTAAGAGGATTAATTAAATATTCTTGAAATTATGGAGAGGGGAACCAAAAAGTCTGAATGGAGTTATAGTCATTTTTTTATACCATTATCAGATACCAAAGAACTTGAAACTCTTAATTGAAGGGAAAGTAAAAAGGGCGAGTGTTGAGCGCGCATTTGATATAATTGTAAATTGTGAATCCACACAAACTAAGTTGATCGCTTTATCTGAGTCATGTCTGCCTTTCTTTCAAAATAAGGTCTTTGCTAACTCGCGCGAGTTTCTCAAACCTGAAAAACACTAATTTTCTTTTTTGTGTTTTCGTCTATTTGTGTATCATATGAAATTGAAACTGACCAAACTTCATCGTAGTGTAATATAACATACTTGTGGAGCATAGACTGCGTATGATTCATTGAAAAACATCGACAACTGCGCTAAATCAGCATCATAAAACAAATAAACAGCAATAACGAATTACCTCATCCAATGTGCCATAAGGAAAACTGTAAGAGTATTTGTAAGACTCTGAGTAATGTGCAAAGCGACATTTTACCACATCACCGTCAGGGTCTTCTACTGGGATTCGCAGAGAACTTGGACATCCTTCATGCCACCGGATAATAGCAGGACTTCTTGATTTTGGGGACGAGTTAATTTGCCAATTATCTGTGCGTCTAGTGAGGTTAACGGTCGTCGAAACGAGCCAACTACTGCTCCCATACTGGCCGGACAAAGATATCCAGCAGCAACTGCTATAACTGTGAAACAAAACAAAATTCCTTAAGGTTAAAATGCGTGTCAACCCTCGGACGTACACACAAACTTATTCCCCCACCGTGGTACAAGGGGTGGTTGTTGCATGCTACTTACGACGTCATATATTGTTGTCATAGCAACCGGTTGTCACCAAAATTTACTAAAATGTGTCTTAAGGATAAATTAACAGCTTTTGAAGACGGCATGTGCTTATCATAATTGCCTCAACCCCCCCCCCCCCCCCCCCCCCCCTCATCCCGCCTTGTAAGTCCGAGCGTTGATAAAAACTTGCGGCTTTCTTTGCATTTATCTGATTATTTAGATTTGCTCTATACATGGGGAGACATACCTTACAAGCCATTCCTCGTGGATGGAGGGGAAAAGATGGGTGAAATTGTTTTCACCAATTGACCAATCCTCGATGCTACTGTAGTCTGTACACCGGAAACCAGTATCTGCAATGTTTCTTGAATTACACTGTGAGTTGTAGCCGTAATAATTGACACATTGTGCTCTCCATGAGCCCCCGGATCCAAGAAGACTGCCGTTACTTATGGTACTCTGATCACAATTGTAGGAGGACGAGAAAGATCTTCGAAAGGCCAGACGAAAAGTAAAATCAATCTGACATCAAAAACAAGAAAAGTCAGTAAAACGAATTTTAAACCCAATAACTTATTCCTTTTTGCGAAATAACATTTGCCTTTAATTTTACGGCTGATTTCTCCTTCCACTTAGGTTAATCTCTCTTTCTTTATTGAGACTTTTTGATACCTCGTCGTTATCTTTGAATGTCAGCCGATCGGTCAGCCTTGCATGAGGAAACTTTGATGGTTTTCTTCATTGTTTTCTTCATTTGTGTCGTTAAATATTTTATCTGGCCAATAAAATTAAATTTCGCTTTGGTAGCTTCCGTCTGGGTCCATAATTAACGTGAAAATTCAATAATACCAGGGTTCACAAGCTTAAAACAACGGAGTCACAACATGCTACGACGCAAACCGGGCGGAATCGTAGAGTGAGCGGGCAAGATCGTAAATTTCCGCCCGCTCCCGGAACCAATCAAATTGCAGGATTCGCAGAATTCCGCCCGCTGGCGCTCTGAAAAAAGAATAAGCAACTTTATTCCGCGCGTTTACAGAACACCTGGCTTTGGTCCTTCAAATTAACCACAAATAACCATCTTTAAAGATCGACCAATCATATTGAGAAGAAAAAGAATAACCCATCTACTATATTAATGACTGGAAAATGGTGCAAATCTAGAATCCTAGAATCTGAAACTGAATAGAACTACTACAATGTAAAAAAACTAGGTGGTATTAATATAGTTCAGTAACTAATTATACTACCAAATAGATAAGGAAATGTTAAGGCGTTTTAGCAATTCACACTTTGAAAGACAATCATGCAGAAAAGCACGTGTTCGCCAGGATTTACGCCCACAAAGCTAAATATGCCTTTCGCCTTTAAACACCACGTGAGTTAGTCAAGAAAACCAGACCTTGATCATTAAAACAACATTAAATTATAAGCTGAATATGATGCCCACTCTCGAGGAAAGTAAACGTGTTTCTTGCGAAAGCTGGCAAGGAAAGGAATCATTTTAATTAGGTAAGCTCCTTCACATATCAATAAATTGTGGGGAATATGTGTATAATTCTAATTAAAAAGGAAGATGGGAAGAGAGAACAGTGTAGCATGTAATGCTTCCTTCCCAATCATTATGCATTTGGGTTAGCCTCCCCTATTCTTATTAAAAACACATCGTAATGTTATTTAAAAGCAAGTTTTTTTTTTTCCCGAGAAACGGACACAGGCGGCTGCATCGCTTGATTAAGATGTGTTTGAATTTGCATTTTTTGTTACTGACAATATTATTATGTCTGTTATGAGTCTTTTATGAACAATAAAGATTGTTATTAATGAAAATCAATCAGTCTTACGACACGCAATGTTCATAATAGCCCCGCTTGCACTTAGAACTGGCAAACACACAAGCACGAAAAACAAAGCTTTTGAAAAGGATTATATATGTATGTGCGCCATGGAACTTCAATATCTATAGTATTTCACAAAATCCGGCTTACATTCTTCACAATCACCCTGAATAATCTTTTAGCTAGCAAAAAACTCTTGTTGACTCTTTTGATGAATCATTGGATCTAGTATCATCGGAAAAACTTACTTCATCGATTAATAGGAAAAAGCACTGCAAAGCGTTAGTTAATTAGCAGATCCGAAGTTATGCAACTTATTGTATTGGATTCACTTGTTGCTGTTTCACCTTAACCAAACGAGTGGGATAGGTGGATCTGTTACAATTAGTCTGCAGCCATTGCCCATTGTAGAACACGCCAGTTCAGAAAAGTAAACTACTCTAAAAGTTAAACTTTCAAATTTCGCTAACCTAGTAAACTGCATAAGTGACTGAGTTCATTATTAACGTAAAAAAAAAAAGAAGTGCACTCATTCAAAAAAGTATTGTTTCCCCACATATTACTTAATTAAGGAACAGATGTTGTCGCCGTGCGTAGCGACACGTCGTATTGATTAGTTGTACTCCTGATCACTGCAAAAGTGTAGTGATTTGATTGCAAGAGTCGATTTGTTAGGTCGGACAAATAATCACTAGCCAAGCTAACTACGAGATTATTGAGATGCACTAACTCAGCTGCACAAACAAGTTTCAATTTAAAAATGAATTTGTGAGGACAAGTACACTACTTTACCGAGTTGCTGTAGGAGTTTGATGGAGCCCACGATATGCTACCAAAACGGAAGTGGGATGCTCCAGCTAACGATAGCCATTGTAGAGAGAGAAGGCCCACGGCAACCCAGCGTGCCATGTTATGTTGTATCTGTTGTAAAGCTTTCCTTTACTTTCGGAGCGCTTCGATCGATATCAAATTAAACGTTCATCGCCGCCCAACATTGAGAAGACTCAAAGGAGCGTCTGAACACTTTAACATCCGCTTACAGCCTGTCAATCAAATTGTTCCAGTGGATACGCTAACCATTCATTGGAGGCTTAAAGAAATTTTATCACAACACAGTCCAAAAATGGCAGTAGGTGATTAAATTATGTAATTTTCTTTCCTTTCTGTTTGAGTTTTAATGCAACGCTGCGGGAGAACAATTGATAAAACAATTATGAAATTGCTCTGTCTACTATATGTCCGTCAACAACAACTGCCATGGTAGAATAATTCAGGATTGGTAATCAACTAAGGTAGTAAGCTGCACTCCTAAACATTTTTCTGATTAAATATTTACAGTGGAATGGGACGTTTGTACATCATTATTAAAAGGAAGGAAATTCATCCGGCATTATAAACATCTACTGTTTACAACGTTCTCATTGAACGTTTAAATAAATTCCTGCCCTTTGTTTTCGCATTCATGTTTGAATAGATGAATTGCATGGGATCGGAAATTAATCTTTGCATTGCTTAACTAAAGATCGATCAGTGCGCCTTTTTACTGGTAATTTTCACTGTTACACAAGGGCAAAAATCGTTACTCCAGATTTCCTTGACGCAAGCTGTCTTTAGTGAACTCTTATTAACCTATTACGAGCAGAAGCAGAAACAGCAGAAACATGGGCGACTTTCAGCCAGAAATATTGCACGCGCTTCAAGCTCTCTCAGTAGTTTAGATCAAGGCAAACTAGTTTCAAATATATATATATATCATCAGAGTGATGATCGCTTAGTGCGTGAAACTCGAGGAACTGTCTCTAGAAATTTTCTATCAAAAATTGTATTTCGCTCGGCATGTATTTGCATCGAGCACTCCTACGACTGCGTAAAACACTATTTAACTATAACTATAACTATATAACTATATAACTATATAACTATATAACTATATAACTATATAACTATATAACTATATAACTATATAACTATATAACTATATAACTATATAACTATATAACTATATAACTATATAACTATATAACTATATAACTATATAACTATATAACTATATAACTAAATAACTAACTATAACTATAACTATAACTATAACTATAACTATAACTATAACTATATAACTAACTATAACTATAACTATAACTATAACTATAACTATAACTATAACTATAACTATAACTATAACTATAACTATAACTATATAACTATATAACTATAACTATAACTATAACTATAACTATAACTATAACTATAACTATAACTATAACTATAACTATAACTATAACTATAACTATAACTATAACTATAACTTACTATAACTATAACTATAACTATAACTATAACTATAACTATATAACTATAACTATAACTTACTATAACTATAACTATAACTATAACTATAACTATAACTATAACTATAACTATAACTATATAACTAACTATAACTATAACTATAACTATAACTATATAACTATATAACTATAACTATAACTTACTATAACTATAACTATAACTATAACTATAACTATAACTATAACTATAACTATAACTATAACTATAACTATAACTATAACTATGACTATAACTATAACTATAACTATAACTATAACTATATAACTAACTATAACTATAACTATACCCATAACTATGTAACTAACTGCAGACAGTACTGTTTCGGCCTTCTGGGCCTCATCAGTGCAGTGCTGATGCTAGGATGGAGGTATAGCTTTAACATATAATTATACACTTTTTTTCTGCCTTTCTGCTAGAACATGACAAGCGACAGGAATATCATCTCTGTCAAAGAGATTATTTTACAGTCAGTTTCAGGTTATCGCGAGTCTACCGATTGCCTTACTAGTCAGTGGATCGAAACATCCTGATATGGAAAAAAATATAGTTCTTCTAAAGCAGTTATGATCACACCGTTTGCTAAAACTACTTTGAAAAATAACAAAAATAATCGAAGGATGTTATTGTTTTTATCTTTACACAGGTGACTACATCTTTTGAAAAAAATATCTAAATTTACATTCTCAAACGCAACAAATGAGGCTGAGTAACAGTTTTGAGGAGATTAAAAGACGAGAGAAAAACTTGAACCGTTAACATTTATAAGCAACATGTCACGATCACCAGTAATCATTGGCAAATAAACGGAGACAAAACTTCCAATATTGAAATACACTTAAATTCAGTCACAGAAAAATCTGCGCTTTGTTACTTTATTCTGTACACTTACACAAATCTGACCTTGTTACCTCTCCACCAAAATATTGCACATGAATGAATCAATTTGGAATGTCTGCGTTTTATTTCTTTTTGGATTGAATAGGGCCTCATTGTACGCGAAAATACTGAATTGTTATTTAGATAGATCAGCGTTTCCCCGAAATGGATACAGGTGGCTTCACATATCGATGAAAAACAACTGCAAAATTTAATTGTGCATTTCTAAACGCCAGGAATGAGCTTTAATATTTTGTACGTACACTTTGTAGTGATAAAAGAACACGAGAAAAAATCCAAACTTTTTATCTAGCAATATGTAACAGTGATCCAGTAAGCACTGGAAAAGAAACAGAAGTAAAAAAATCAAACCTTTCAAAGTGAAATAAATAAGTTATTTACCGGCCTTGGTCGGTCCGTATAGGAAAAAACTGTGCCCAAGGTCTTGAGTACTGCACTCGGCCTGCGGCTTTGGGCCGTACTCAAGACCTCGAGCACAGATTTTTCCTATACGGACCGACCAAGGCCGGTAAATAACTTATTTATTTTTTCCTACTTCAATTCTGCGATTTGCCGAGAAAATCGTGATATACTTGTACAGCTTTCCAAGAAATCATGTCTCTACGCGCCGTGTCAAGCAAAACTGACACAACGCATGCAAAACCTAAATTAACTCGGTCGGGTAATCTTCACAACTTTTTCATTCATATAAAACAAAAGAACTTACGTATATACTTTGCAAAGTGAACTCATTTCTATCCGTTTATATCTCTCGGTAGAATAAACAGCTGGGCCCAGTTGTTCAAAGAGTGGATAACGCTATCCGCCGGATAAATCACTATCCAGTGGATAAACGTTAACAAAACCCATCGCGCCATCCAATGAATAGAGAAATGTTCTTGCCCACAGCGAAGCCGTGGAAAGCTGAAAATTAACTTTTAAAACTTTTCAAATTTTTGTATAAAAGAAAAGTCGGGCGTAATTCATTCATAGCAGCGCGAAAGCTTAAACAATGGAAACCAGATTTAACGAAGCGCTGGGGACCGGAAAAAAACATTTCGTTAGATCGGGGTTTCGTTAAATCGAGAACCCCGATATAACGAATTTTTGGAAAAATGACCGAAAACGTCATTAGATCCGGGTATAGGTTATAATTAAAATTTACCGTTCTGCTTCACTCTCCAACACTTCCTCGTCTGATCGGTATTGCACATTGTACACATAACTTATAGCACTCTTGATTTATTAATGTACTGTACACTGTACGTAATACACTGCATGTAGCTACAGTACAGTACTTTGCTGCATACATGTACATTTACATAAACACTTTTTCGTACAAAACATAAATACAGTATCTATTATATCAACGATACTGACATAGTTCAGTTCTTCTCAGCTCTGTACGTCGGTATACCACTGTACGTGAGTTCTGTTCCCGGTAACTTATGCATTTCACCACAAGAAGCCATCGAAAATAAAGAAACTAATAGAACTCATTAAAGACAAATGATGTATTAGATGGCAACGATAACACTGTTTAGCAGCATGTAATGGATAGCTGCTGACAATGTTCTTAGAGGATAAACAAAATATTATCGGTTTCATCACTTGCCGGATTCGGCTTCTGTAGCGTGATGACATTTTATTCGTTATATCGGGGTAGTTTTTACGTTCGGTCCTCCAGAGTTTTGTTCGTTATATCGAGGATTACGTTAAATCGGGGTTCGTTAAATATGGGTTCTTCTCCATACATTTTACTGTGACTCTAGCCGGGCCGAGAACATTTGTACGTTAAATCGGGGACTTCGTTAAATCGGGGTACGTTAAATCGGGGTTCCACTGAACTGTGCAATTCTAATTTAAAAATCATATTTTCTTGAATGAGAACTTACAAAATTTAGATAAAAGAAGGTAACGCCTGCGAAATAAAAGCATTCCAACCGATCAATGTAGTGAAAGTCCAAATTATCTCGTAAAATCCGATCGCGAAATTGCGTGTATTAAAATTTATATTGACAACAATTCTATATAGGTCGTGGGTATAAAGTCCCCATTTTTCCCAATAGTTGATTTTTTAGGGCCTACTTGTCCGGCTCTGATACGTTTATAGATTCATTGTATTACTGTTGTGCTTTGCAAAATCAATAAGATGTATCGTGGGCCTAGCTGAACAACGCAACTAATACCTCTCAGCTTTTTGTATGTCAGCCGATCGGTCAGCCATGTCATGCATGGTGAAACATTGCTTTCTTCATTTGTGTCGTTAGATATTTTATCTGGCCAAAAAAAAAAATCACTTTCGCTTTGGTGGCTTTCGTCTGGGTCCATAATTAACGAGAAAATTCACAAGCTTAAAACAACGGAGTCACATCATGCTACGACGCAACCCGGGCGGAATCGTAGAGTGAGCGGGCAAGATCGTAAATTTCCGCCTGCTCCCGGAACCAATCAAATTGCAGGATTCGCAGAATACCGCCCGCTCGCGCTCTGAATAAAAAAAATAAGCAACTTTATTCCGCGCGTTTACAAAAAACCTGGCTTTGGTTCTTCACAATCACCACAAATAAGCATCTTTATAGATCGACCAATCATATTGAGATGAAAAAGAATAACCCATCTACTATATATGTTAATGATTGGAATATGGTGCAAATCTAAATCCTAGAATCTGAAACTGAATATAACTAAAACAATGTTAAAAACTAGGTGGTATTAACATAGTTCAGTAACTAATTATACTACCAAACAGATAAGGAGATGTTAAGTCGTTTTAGCAATTCTCACTTTGAAAGACAATCATGCAGAAAAGCACGTGTTCGCCAGGATTTACGCCCACAAAGCTAAATATGCCTTTCGCCTATAAACACCATGTGAGTTAGTCAAGAAAACCAGACCTTGATCATTAAAACAACATTAAATTATAAGCTGAATATGATGCCAACTCTCGAGGAATTAAAAAAAAAAAGTAGACGTATTTCTTGCGAAAGCTGGCAAGGAAAGGAATCATTTTAATTAGGTAAGCTCCTTTACATATATATCAATAAATCGTCGGGAATATGTATATAATTATTATTAGAAAGGAAGATGGGAAGAGAGAATAGTGTAGCATGTAATGCTTCCTTCCCAATCATTATACATTTGGGTTAGCCTCCCCTATTCTTATTAAAAACACATCGTAATGTTATTTAAAAGCAATTTTTTTTTTCCGAGAAACGGACACAGGCGGCTGCATCGCTTGATTAAGATGTGTTTAAATTTGCATTTTTTGTTACTGACAATAGTGAAACGCAGAAGGCATATATAATTTGTATTACTTTATATATGTAAAGTCATCGTCTACTATGGGTCTATTTATCAACGATAAATATTAATATTAATTCTGTAAACGAAGAGAGGAAGAGAGAATAGCGCAACTATGCAATATTCCTTTCCCAATTCATGCTGATAGGTTATATATTATTATGTCTGTTATGAGTCTTTTATCAACAATAAAGATTGTTATTACTGAAAATCAATCATTCTTACGACACGCAATGTTCATAAGAGCCCCGCTTGCACTTAGAACTAGCAAACACATAAGCACGAAAAACAAAGCTTTTGAAGAGGATTATATATGTATGTGCGCCATGGAACTTCAATATCTATAGTATTTCACAAAATCCAGCTTACATTCTTCACAATCACCCTGAATAATCTTTTAGCTAGCAAAAAAACTCTTGATGACTCTTTTGATGAATCATTGGATCTACTATCATCGGAAAACCTTACTTCATCGATTAATATGAAAAAAGCACTGCAAAGCGTTAATTAATTAGCAGATCCGAAGTTATGCAACTTATTGTATTGGATTCACTTGTTGCTGTTTCACCTTAACCAAACCAGCAGGATAGGTGGATCTGTTACAATTAGTCTACAGCCATTGCCCACTGTAGAACACGCCAGTTCAGAAAAGTAAACTACTCTAAAAGTTAAACTTACAAATTACGCTAACCTAGTAAACTGCATAAGTGACTGAGGTCATTATTAACGTAAAAAAAAGAAGCGCACCCATTCAAAAAAGTATTGTTTCCCCACATATTACTTGATTAAGGAACAGATGTTGTCGCCGTGCGTAGCGACACGTCGTATTGATTAGTTGTACTCCTGATCACTGCAAAAGTGTAATGATTTGATAGCAAGAGTCGATTTATTAGGTCGGACAAATAATCACTAGCCAAGCTAACTACGAGATTATTGAGATGCACTAACTCAGCTGCGCAAACAAGTTTCAATTTAAAAATGAATTTGTAAGGACAAGTACACTACTTTACCGAGTTGCTGTAGGAGTTTGATGGAGCCCACGATATGCTGCCAAAACGGAAGTGGGATGCTCCAGCTAACGATAGCCATTGTAGAGAGAGAAGGCCCACGGCAACCCAGCGTGCCATGTTATGTTTTATCTGTTGTAAAGCTTTCCTTTACTTTCGGAGCGCTTCGATCGATATCAAATTAAACGTTCATCGCCGCCCAACATCAAAGGAGCGTCTGAACACTTTAACATCCGCTTACACCCTGTCAATCAAATTGTTCCAGTGGATACGCTAACCATTCATTGGAGCCTTAAAGGAATTTTATCACAACACAGTCCAAAAAAGGCAGTAGGTGATTAAATTATGTAATTTTCTTTCCTTTCTGTTTGAGTTTTAATGCAACGCTGCGGGAGAACAATTGATGAAACAATTATGAAATTGCTCTGTCTACTATCTGTCCGTCAACAACAACTGCCATGGTAGAATAATTCAGGATTGGTAATCAACTAAGGTAGTAAGCTGCACTCCTAAATATTTTTCTGATTAAATAACTACAGTGCAATGGGACGTTTGTACATCATTATTAAAAGGAAGGAAATTCATCCGGCATTATTAACATCTACTGTTTACAACGTGCTCATTGAGCATTTAAAGAATATCGACCTTGCCAGAGGGGAAATTGAGTCTTAAAATAAACTGCCTTGTCTTTGTGAGTTCTTTTGTTAAATTCAAATGCCTTCTTCTTACGAGAAAGTTTATAGTGAGAAAGAGAGAGACAGAGACAGAGACAGACAGACATAAAGACATATAGACAGACAGACATTTTATTTATACACGAAATTTCTTCAATTTCCAAAAACACTTATAATACAAAAGTACAACAGTAAGAAAGTATCGAACTACTTAATGGAGAGAGAGAGAGAGAGAGAGAGAGAGAGAGAGAGAGAGAGAGAGAGAGAGAGAGAGAGAGAGAGAGAGAGAGAGAGAGAGAGAGAGAGAGAGAGAGAGAGAGAGAGAGAGAGAGAGAGAGAGAGAGAGAGAGAGAGAGAGAGAGAGAGAGAGAGAGAGAGAGAGAGAGGGGGGGAGGAGGGAGGGAGGGAGGGAGGACGGGAATGAGGGAGGGAGGGAGGGAGGGAGGGAATTTACTTAAATTTAGACACACTCTACCGTCTTATTACTTTCTTGTTAATGGTATGTCCATTATGTATATAATATTTTCGTTCCTTTTTGCTTGTTGAAAAATTACCCATATACAAAGGAGACCTTTCATTATTGGATGAAGCCATCTGCGACTCTGCGCTCTATTTACCAAGCTGTTACTTTGCCAATAAGCTGATATAGCTTGTCATGGTATTTTCGAAAAGAAGTACAACTTATAAACAGTGACCTCTTTTATTCAGATACCACGCAACTCTTAACGACTTCTAATTTCATTGGACCTGGGTATCACGCAGCTTTATTGTTTTCAGGGCTAGGTTCCATTGTTGTGTTGTTTGTTAAGGTTTTCTCGGAAAATCAGGGAAGACCTAAAAATGCTAATTTAAACATACTTTACTCAGTATTGAGATATGAAAAACAAATTCTCAATGAAAGGCACTCAGACAAACTCTGCCAGTTTCTCCTGAGCAGCATGGTAACAACAATCAAAGTAATGGTATTAAATCGCGAGCGGCAATTTTGTACAGCGTTTCTAAAATGTTTTGTACCAATTAGAAAAAGTATTTGTGACTCATAAGCTGGTTCATCTGCATCTGCTTTTTTAATCCATGCGCTTCATCATTACTGATTGCGGGAGAGAAACGCTGCTCTTAACGCACGTACTCTGCAGCTGTTTCGCAGTAGGAATTTGCCGGTACCTACGCCATATTTTATGCTGGATGTCGTTAAACTAACTATATATAGCCACTGTAGGAATATCAAGACAATGTATTGTCATACAACGTGTCATGTTGTTCGTGTATTTACAACCAAAGAAAAAGGTCATACATCGATAAACCTAGCTGCGTCAATAATACGAATAGACAGACGATTGTGCCTAACGCTGCAGGCACTAGAGATGAATGTCTAAGAAAAGGCATATTATGCCAAACTATGAAAGCATGACCAAAGATGCATATTCACAGTTTTATATGGTGAATAATTAAAATTGAGAATCATTTGATTGGGACCACAAAATTGTCCTTGGATGATGTGGTAATTAATTATATATGTCTGGCGAGGAAATCGTGTGTGAGGTGTTACAATGTTTCCTTTTGAAGTGCTGGTTTTCCAGCTTTCACAACACGAGACAACTAGCAATATTTCTAGAGTAACTAATAAGCAGGGATTGAAATATCATCATATTGAACAAAAAGCAAAATGCGATTATCTGAGCGATTTGTATCTGGTAAAGAAACACGACAACAGCATATCAAACAAATTATTCCATTTCAAACAGTCAAGCACGGTCCCAAGGTCAGCTAACGGCTGCATGATTTCTAAAATAACATGTACAGTGTTTAAAATCTTCTTCGAGAAGAAAGAAACAAGGAATTACCAATCTTTTTTTTTTTTTTTTTTTTTTTTACAAAAAACCAAGCATTATGTCATGGCATAATGCTATTTATGTCGATACAATGGTCTTGTGTAGTCTTTGCGCATATTTGTGCATCCGATGGTGGTTTATGATAGTTCCAACAACAACCAATCACAGTGCATTGCGTGTATTCTCGTGCGGGTATAAAGAGTGATCATTGAATACAGTATTTCCCTCTTGCTTTCCACCATCACAGCGATTAGATCTCTTGGGTAGAATACTTTTTCCCACCCTCCACTCCCACGATGCCATCGGTTGGATGCACTTTTATGCTGCGTAGTGTCATAATCTAGACAGGGTGGCGTCTTTTTCGCCCCACCTTTGCTGAACATGATAATTTTAGTAACGTTTTTGTTAATGCGCTTTTATCCCATAATAAAAAATGCCACTTGAAAACAGTGGCCGTAAAACTCCAACTTGAAAGTGCTTTCTCTGGTGTACGTGTTTATCATCTTCAGCAAACTAGTGCGACTCCACACAGAGCTCCCACATTACGATCAAAACAGTGTATCGGCATAAATGCAGTTATCGTTTCGTTATTGGGGTCTAAGTTTCATTACAGCCTAGTTCGTGGCATGGTTCACTGAATTCATTTCTTCTCCTAAGGCAGTTGTGTTGCGTGAACATTCACTTCAATCAAATAAACCGTATGTTTCGTTTCAAGATCACATCGATAAAATGTCATTGTTATTTAAATTTGACTTTAAACATGTACATGTACATGTATTTGTATTAACTGACAAGTTTTGTTAGAAAATAAATGTTGCCTATTATTTCGTTTAGCGAGGGCTTCGTGGAGGGTACCTTATAAAAAATGCATAATTATTCAAATAGAGCGTTTCCGAGAAATGGATACAGGTGGCTGCATATTTCGATGAAAATGCTTGAAAGGTTGTATTTTTAATGACTTTGGTGGCAGACAGAGAAAGCGATTTTTTTAAACCGTGCGGCGTCCGAAAAACGAACGGATAAACTTATACAAACGTCTCCACCAACGGCGATTGCAAGGAAGGCATTTCATTGTAATTAACCACTTTCGAAATGAAATGTGCCTTATGTAAGTTCAATCTGTATATCTACGAAATATGGCTTATACTTTTTGGATTATTTCGAGTAAGTAACTTCTCAGTAGCGAGATATAATCCAATTACGAATCTTTTTGTGATCTGTTACACATGTCAAGGCAACCTCCTTAGTCTAATACTGTCAGGAACGTAGTCAACAACACGCAATAGATCTGAAGTAGTTTGCAACTAGCTATAGCCTGTAACGCTTGGTGGTTTCACGCTATATCCTAAGTGCACTTAAAACCTACTTTGAATATGAAAGAGTAAAATGCACATACATGTACTTGAAACCCACTTTGTGACCACGGAAACGTGTTTATTTCAAGAGTGCCGAAGTAGACCGCCAAGTATGATCTGAACCATACTTTAGAAAGATCTCGAAAAGCACTTAAATATTTCTGGGAGTGACAGTTGGAATGCCCGAGTTCAAGTCACGATCAGGACTTTATTTTCTGTTTTGTCTTTCTTCGGACTCTATCTTCGTACTTTTTTTGTTCGTCAAAAACGGCCTTACGTTTAATTCAAAAAATCGAACCGTGTCAGTGTGAAAACAGAAGCTTATCGCAATATTGCGTTATATATATATATATATATATATATATATATATATATATATATATATATATATATATATATATATATATATATAGATATATATATATATATATATATATATATATATATATATATATATATATTATTTTTTTTTAAAGCGTTAGCATTTCTTCTTCACTGGTTGGCTCTTAAGAGCCTTTGATTAGACATAATTTTAAGCTTTATTTATCCGTAAAAGCACTCGAAACACTGCATTGCTGCAATGAGTTAAAGGCGCCACGAGTTTAAGCTGTGTACAGCTTCTTTTTTAAAATTCCATCGAAAGATCAAACATTTTTCATGAAACGTAAGGATGAGCTTTACAAACAACAATGAAAAAGAACATTACAAAATACAATACTCAAAAGTGTGGTTTCAAGAACACATTTATCTTCATATTATTTATATTTTCGATGTTACTCGGGACAATTCGCAACGACGATGTTTTTAGCATAACAAAATTAACGACAGGTATGTTGTACGAAACATCTTGAGCAAAATTCCTGTTTTTGCGTTGCAAGTGTTTTGAAGCTGAATCAAAACCTCGCAACGAAAAAATTGCGAAGAAAATCGTCGTGCACCCATGTTACGCTAAAAATCGTCGTTTCGAATCGTCCCGTGTAACATCATCTTTAGGGAACAATATGCATGCTTACGTATTTAAAAAAAAATGGCGAATAAAATAAAATTATACTATGGATTTTGGATAACACGGTTTTGGTTACGTGACATCGGGAGTGGACTGATGATGTCATAACCCAAACCACTAATGTACTTTCAGGTTGCTGTTCAAATTTGGTAAAATAAAAACGAAAATTCACTTAGCTAGAGCAAACTGAATATTACCTAGCAATGGCCTCAAGGTGTCATGGTCAGTAAGGCCACCTTAGCGACAACTAACGCGGCAAAAAAAAAAAAAAAAATCGTAAGCTTGGTAGAATGTTATTGTTCCCATAAAATATATATAGATAGGCTGAGCCTAACAGCGTAGCTCTCTGAATATAAAGACGATGTTAAGCTTAGCTAAAGGTGAAAGGTCGGAAGCACAAGAATTACGATTGACAACCGGGCTATTTTTCAATTTTAGCAATTCTCAAAAAAAAGTATTACGCGACCGTCCGAGTACATTTAGACTGTACAAAAGTTCAAACTGTCGCGTATCTAAGATTTCCCGAGAAACTAATTTGGAAATCAAAATTGCAAAAAAATGCACAAACATATGGCATAAGGCGACGCGAGTGAAGATAGAACTAGAAAATCCAAGTCTCGTTTTGTTTACATAAAATTGCTTTTCAATCTAGCTATGTAATGAATGAACAAACACATAAAAATAAACAACACAATATTCTTTGAAAAATTTTATTCAAATCTTCATAAGTTTATGTTTTAAAGCAAAACACGTACCATTTATAGCGCATCGAGGCCGAGCTATCTTCGATGAAATTCAAGAAATCGATACGACTGAATTTAAGCACGTTTTGTGAACAATTCTCCAAAACTAACGAGAACACAAAGAAAAAGTCAATCACAGATTGATATCAACATAAATTCCCATCGAAAAATATAATTTGTTTTACCTTTACAGTAAGTCCCTCGACTGCTTGGAAATTCTTTAAATCTCGGCTTCTTCGGTTCTGAAATCCCAAAAACAAACATCTCCCCGCATTGCTTCCGCATCAATAAAAACGTATGAAGTTCCTCGAAGCAAGAATTTATCCCTGAAATCTCTTCTTTTTCCACTATAGCGGCTTCTGAGTATCCCTTAATTAATATCCCTGTTTTGATTAGCAAACCGGGAAAAATGCACGAAAAAAGACTTTGCAACCCATTTTCTCCGCTAAACACAACAAGAGTGTTTACTACAGCAGTGACGTGACATCGGCCATATAGCCGCACGAAAAACAAAGCCTCGCTTTGATTTTAAAATTGCCCGCGAGCTTGTTCTGCCCAACGCTCGGACGCTCGGACGGACACACATGTTACGGACGCGTGCCTTCGAAACATTCCGCTAGCCTTGACCATGACAAATGACGGGCATGTGGGTTCTTTGAGTATGGGGCTCCGAGAGCTTCGCTATAAACGGTGTGAATTGAGTTAAATACTACGACTGTATAATATTTGTTTCGTGCTTGTTGAACAGTTGGCGATTATCGACCTTGATCAATCATAAACTAGAAATACGTGTCTCGCAGAACCTCGCGAAGCTCCGGGGAGGATGCACTGCAAAATTTTAGCGATGTGGGAGGGAGAGATAGAATTTCTGATTTAAATGGAGAGGTTGGGTTGCTTGCTGGCAATGACCGCATTTAAAGTTGAGACATTTTCGTTCTCAGTCTCTTCAATTTAACTTGTACTTTGTGCCCTGTCTTCCTAAAATAAAGTAAATGGGAGCTGGTGTTGGTCAGTGTTGGGTTTTGAGCTGTGGGTCGCTGTAACTACCATGGGACTGTCACCCCCCCCCTCCCCCCCCCCCTCCCCCCAGCCATCCATTAATTTTTGTCAGAAGGAAAATTGGTCTGAAAGTGGATGTATTAAGTACTGTTGTGGGACATGGGTCCAGGACAATATGCAGCGGTGTTCTGTTTATTTTGATTGTCTCAATTAAATTCCATTTTTGAAACTTGTGAGCTAGTGCTATCTCCTGTTCCTTTTACATACTGCTAAAGTTTTTGTTCTATGTACTGGGAATCAAACAATTGGTAATGCAATTCTCTATTCGTTTGAATGGTTGAGATCACAGGAGGTTACTGCTGCTGAAAAGTGATGTTGTCCAAAACATAACAACTCAATGGTGAAAGTAGCATGAGATTCTCCCAGCAGTAACAATACTATATTTTGGATGCAGGTCATGGGAATTACAAAATTGATTACAAAACATGAATATTCGATATGAAGCAACAGATTCTCTGCAAATACCATAAGCAATGTATGGAGACGTGGATGGCGAATTTGTAGGTTAAGACCAGGACTTAGGCCTTCATGACCAGTTAGCGCCTTTAAAAATCTTGAAATCAAAATTAATTTGTTGATGTACATTCTTCTTACTGGTGTCAATGCAGTTCACATAGCCATATAACTACAGTGAATTTGTATTCAATTTCCACAGACAACTTATGTTGAAGGTGATCAGGTTCTCAATTTGTATAATCTATGTACTTGCTCGTACACTGATATTGTGAGGAGATTTAAGATACTGATCGCCGTTCCAATAATAAATGTGAAGCAGTAACGTTGATGTGTCATGTGTTTAGCTACAAGTATACAGTTGCTACACATTGACATTAGCTGGTCATGATTGCTAACAGACATTGATTGTTTTCCTAACAAAATGTTTTTATCCAAATTGTAAACAGAAATTCTCCTTACCAAATCATTCGAATGTTATTTCTTATTGAACTATTTTATGAAGAATGCTGTAAACTCAAGATACTGTATACGTATACAACTCGATCACTGTTTCATTCACAAACAATGCTACGTCATGTAAATGTTGTATATTTGGGAAATAATTTCCACCTGTGTGATCTGTAGTTTTGATCATTTATCTGTAGTTATGATCATTTAAAAAGTTCCTTAGTGACGTTAGTGAGAATATCAATAAACATCAAATTACAGTGTGTAGTAAGATAATTTTTTTTCAGTTTTTGATTATCCTCTCAGTAGTTTTAGCCAGTGATTTGAGCTACATTTCTTCAGCTGAACATTTCTTAATCGCTCTTCTTCTCTGAGCCTTTCCTGTAAACAGATTTTACTTTTCCCTACCGTATCAGGTATGAAAGATATTCGTCAGGAGTATTTAGCTGATCATGTAATTCTTGCCGCCTCTCGTTGCGTCTACAAACAGAATCATTTTGTCCAACACTTCCAGTCGGTGTCGCCTCTCCTGATCGGTTTCGTTCAGAATTCTAATGGCAGCATTTTGTCAAGGCGTTTGAATCTAGTCAAACGATGT
>JAJGOT010000409.1:492500-502500 GCA_022457155.1 Cladopsammia gracilis | reverse complement strand
TGTTTTGACCAGTGTCTGGAGACATAGAAAAAATACTGATATATATGAGAAGGTCAATAAACAGTAGCAAAGGTTTTTGGGTGATAGCCGAAGCTTGGCTTTTCTTGAGATTTTAGAAATATTTTAATAAATCATGTATTAAATAAATTTGCGCTGTTCTTAAATTATGTCTTGTTATCTTTGTAAATTGTTACGCACTGTTGTGTCCACGAAATTTCCTAATAATAACTGCGGTTACACTTTCAACTTTTACCTAGGTAAACTCGAAACAACAACAGCGAGTGCACACTTAATTGGAATTAACAATAGCCCTTACACGCTTAAGCGTGCCGCGGCTATTGCTCTTTCAAAATTACCTAGGTAGAAGTGGCAACGTGTAACAGCAGCTAATAACTATGCCAGTAATTCACGTGCGCTGATGATGTGCACGCGCATATGCAAGTTCAGCGTACTTCGATGATGAACTGATGCACTCTAGAAAAATAGCATTCACGTCAGCAATGCACGTGAACGGCTCGCACGAATTGTTTATTACAATGCGTTCTAATGTGCTAATCTCCTTCATGAAAATATTGGATGTGCAGGTTACCCAGCATGCAAACATTTGTTTGGAGAATTATTTCTGAGATATACTATAAATTTAGTATACCCTGATGATCAAAAAGCATCTTACACAAGAAAACAAGCATCTCACAGAAGAAAAGCGAAAATACCTTTGTCGCTTTGTGCATCTTAGTGGCAATCCACTAAGAGATCCTAATGCCCTAAAGTAAAGGTCGTACTTCAAACGATCCGATCTTAATCCAGTGAGAGTGAAGTAAAAAGATTGCCTCATTTGATTTCGACTAAATTTATTTGGATTGACTCAGTCTCTCTTCGCGACAGTTCAGGCGGAAATAACCGGTGAAGTTCCACTCTTGGCCAATCGCCGATCTTCGCATAACCCGCACAAAAGGCATAATTTATGTTTAGTCCTTTGAATGTGTGTTTAGCCTCTCTCAAGAAAAAATAGTTTCTGTTGTAAATTTGGTTGGACTGTTTCACCCAACAGTCGAACTTAAGTTTATTTTGTTTGAGTTTAATAGCGATTTACTTTGGCTAGCGTGAAGTTCGACGTTTGGCCCAGGACTTACACACTCGTCATCTGTAAAGATAATATATACTGGCTATTACCTCCGGCTTCCCGTTTCTCTGCGATCTTTATTGGACCTCCTGTGAGAATTTTTTTGGTGGTACTTTCTTGGTGTTCCACATCATCACGTGTCACGTCTCTTCTCCTTCTTCTATTGTTGTTTAAACAACCTCTGCTGCATCTAAGAAACAAGAGGATCTTTTGTTCATGACATTCTCGACGGGTAATACCAGCTGCAAAAATTCCCATTAAAGAAGGTAGGATTTCGCCTAAGTTCGAAGCAGCCATAGCAAGCAATTGTTTCCAGAATTGACTTAGAGAAAACTTCATATTTCATTTGGGTTAAATTAGCGCGTCGGTTCTAAAAAAAATGTAGAGTTTCCAGAACGATTGTAGGCTAATAGAGCTACATTTGCATTCCAATGATTTGTTGAAGAGGGGAGAGACGATATAGGGATGTTTCGCATTATGCCACCTATTGATATAATGCGCTAATCAAAGGCTTATTTGTTTTTGAAACAAATGTTATCTTGATTAACGGATGGCAATTTTAATATAATGGTAATATGACTGAGTGGAGTTCTCGCGGGAGTCCGATTTCTTAATCATGAGTATGATTACAAACGTAATTGGATGATATGAAGTTCTATTATCAATTAATCATAACAATTACAATTTCCGAGAAAAATCAACATGGAAAAAAAAAATGAGAAGAAATTCAAGAGAATAATGAACTTGAAGAAAAGCATTTTATCAATCGAATGCATTAATATAATTTCATCACTACAAAACTGGCATTGTCCAATTTCAACTTTGCTGTTGCCATAGTGATTGTAGTAAATTTTGTGATTGTTTCATTTAGCCTTAAGCGTTAATGTAATTGGCTCATGAAACTGTACGATTACAACTTTGCAAGCAAATTGGAGGCTCAAAGTAGCCTATACGTATGCGCATGCGTAAGGATGTTTTATGGTTTATTTTAAAGAGGAAATACAGAAGTTTATGAACCAATCACATTTGAGGAAATTGTGACAGTTATGATTTATTTCTTAATAACGAAGATCAATGCTATAGATTAGCTATAAACCATCCGCTTCAACTGACCTTGAGTAAGGCGAGTATCGTTTGCAGGCCAACACTTCGCAGTGGAAGTAAACCGTGTCGTAGTCGTTGAAGAATCTAAACGTTCTGATTTTAAATTGCTGATAACTCCGGCTCGGATCGTACGAGTAATCCATGGTTGAATCCTGTGGACATCTATTTGTAAAATGTTAACATAAAATGTAATTTAATGTTTACATTAAAATCGTTGTACAACAGTGTAGATGAGGAAAATTACGGTATTTTTTTTCTGAGAAACGTCCGTGCGTGGCATGCATTTTTTTAGATTTTATAGCCATTTGTATCTTCCTCTCTCTAGTACCCATGTTTATCATGTTGTCAAGGTTATTCTATTTCTGGTTGGCCTCCACGTTGCACAGGAATTGTTCCACGGCTGTTTTAAAGATAATTTTCTCACTCAAAGGTTGGAAGAATACAACGGCTACCTGACTTTTCAAGGTTGCCCAGTAAGTTGTGTAGTCCATAAATTGGCAAAGGCTGCTGACATTCCGAGGAGTGAATTACTTAAACCGAAAACTAGGAACACTTAGAATATTTCCCAGTTTGTTCATAAATTATAATGCAAACTGACCTCTTGTTTTACATTAAATTAAAGGAATTTTCGCATCCTAATACCTTAGACCTTCATAGGGCACATAGGGCACACAGGGCATAGGGCACACCTTCATAGGGCACACCTTCATAGGGCAAAAACAAAGTGTGTTCCCATTAAAAAAAGCGGAGAAAAAAGTTTTACTTAGGTTCTGTTCGATGGAGCACTTCGATTAGATTAACGGTGTTGTTGTGGATACTTATACATACTTATACGTTTCTATATTCTTATAAGGTTAATTAACTAGTCATGATGGCTCAGCAGATATTTCATATATCAAAAAAGTATTTTACATTATATTAAAGGAGAAACCTGACTGAGTACAGCCCTACTCAAAAAGAATAATGGAAACATCTTTGGAGATTTAGAGTTGCTACGCTTTATTTACAAACCAAATTAATTTACGTCATTACAGTGACGGCTGTTGTTAAAATAAAATAACAAACGATGTTTCTTCAATATTACTGTCTGCATAATATTTAAATTAAATAACAATTCATAACTCTTTTCTTCCAGCAAGAAAATATAGATAAATAAATGACTGCTTAGTGAGTTATTTTGAGATAACTTTCTCTCTCTCTAGTAAAAAGCCTTTGAGCGGACTGCAAATTTTGTCAGAGTCAAGTAGGTGGTCTATCTATTTTAAGACATTGTGCACAGCGTTATTATTGGTAACATATTTACGCACCAAAATGTTTGGTACATATTTATTTTAGTTGCATGAATAAAAAATCAATACGTCCAGGCGTGCCAAGATAGTGCGCAAACGACACATCGCCTTTTATTCTAAACATCTAAGCCTGAATAATTAAAAACGTTTGGTTGCTTGAGATGCCCTCGCTTTTAAAATGTTAAAATAAGTGTTTGTCTTCTTTGTATCATACCTACCCATTCTGTATAATGTTGTGTTGTGGCCATGAATGATGACTTCCATCCTTCGTGGCTTTACAGTTTTCTGCCATTATCACCAGGTCAGCGCTCGATTCCACACTGTACTTCACATACAAGTACTCGTTTAGAGAAATTTGTATTGGATAGTCCTTCTCAGTGTAAGGCGTTTCAAACGCTGCACTGTGGTAAAAGTCCATCCTAAAGGTGAAATTGCCATATCCCGCTATAAAATAGAAAATCACAAACAAGTAAACCATGCCATCATAACTAGTCAAACAAAATATTAATTCGTATTTTTAAGCTTTAAATTGGGAATCAGACAAATTTAGAACTGGTGATTCATGGAATTACAAAGTTCTGCGTCATTGTTACCTTTGAGCCAGTAAACATAGTTCAGTTGTTAAACAAATTGGTCCTAGGATGATTAATGTTGTTGCATCAAAAAAGTAAAAGTTGTTTTTATTATAATTTTTTCTCTCTCACTATTTCGTTGTTTTGTTCGTCCAAAAATGAAAATGAGAAATATATGGCAATTTGATGCCGTTTATAACGTGTTTCTCGGTTGAGATTGGCAAGAGCATAGCGATCCAACGATCGACGGAGGCAGCTCAGCCAAAAGTAGGCCTACAGTGTGAAAGTAGTCTGGAATGGTCGCACGAACACTATTTGGCATCGGTTTTGATTGATTGAGGCGAGTCCTGTATAATAATCATATGACCATAAAATAATGAACAAAAAAAAAAAAAACATGACATAAATTTTGTAAACAACCAGAGGCGATTTTTCTGTACCTTCGTGTCCAAAGATAATATTTTTAGGTTTAAATGTAAGGCTGAGCATCTTCCTTCTGGAATAGCTGCAGTAAAATGGTAGCCTGATGTCGTGCGTTCGAGTGATGACATTATCGATGATCACTGCATCCGCTATGATTTTATTCCAGAAGACCAACGTCTCCTCTGTTTCGTTCACTAGCGTTCCGCAGCCATTTAAAGGAGTGCTGATTAGAAAGTGTGTTGAATTTGCTGTGGCCCTGCCCAAAAAAAAATTATAGATAAACAATAACGGCTGTTAGGTATGGCGAACAACTTCGCCACATTTAACACGCCTGGGGGAAAGATCAACTACATGTTCAGGGTTAGTTATCTCGTCTTTAAATACATGTACGAAAGTAAATGCAGGTCAATACAGTCAAACATTGGAAATGTACCTCTTTGTTTTAAGTCTGAACATAGTAGAGGAAATCCTTCGTGACACCAAAAACCATATACATGGAAAAAATGCGTTCTTCAATTTAGCCGCTCTATCTAGATATCTACAATTGTAGACTCTTCGTTATCCAAAACTGAGGATCAAAGATGAGATAGACTTTACCTGCATGAAGAATAGTGTAGGTGTAGTTTGCCGACTTCAAAGAATGGAAATGTTTGTTTTTCCAGAGACACTGTCATGTTGTTCTCGTCGCATATAACCGTGACGCCAGGTTCTGAAATGAAACACTGAATAATCATTGTTGAAAGAAAAGTAGAATTAATGGCCTTCTGCTCTTTCAAAATGGGCGTAGAAACCCTGGACAAGGCTGCCAAAATACTATGAAAATCTTGCCTTAAAACATGACGGAATGTCTTCGTTTTGTTTCAACAACGGGTTAAGATTGTAAGAAACAAACACGACTACAATCGCTGGAAATAACCTTGAAATAACGCCATTTCACCGCGGGACACGTGTCCGCCCCACCATTTTGAAAGCGGGAAGGCCCTGAGGACGAGTTTGAAAGGAAATCTTTCTTGAAAAGGAAGCAGAAGACAACAACAACACAAACAGCAGCAACAGAAACAAATAAGTCGGTATGAAAAGGTTTAATTTACGTTTTGTATAACATATTTTTTTAATGTAATAAACTAAGTAAGGAAAAATAACATGATATGTGTTGAGAGCAAAGAGTTCAGGAAAGAATTTTCTGAGTTCCAGATGGGATTCGAACCCACGATCTTCCGTACAGTAGTCGGATGCTCTAAGCAATGAGCTACCAGGCAACTATAGTGGCAAGTAGGGGTCGATTGTTGGCTATGTGACACAACGACTGCATCTCGCAGTCGGGAAGACTAATAAACTACGCGTTTGATTAAACATCCATACATTTTCCACAATTTATTATTCCCACATTGTAAAACTATTACTTACCAATACAGGTCAAGTTATTGGCGGCCATCGTTGTCCCTTCAGGGCATCCACAGTAAAATGATCCAGGAATATTGAAACAATGATGACTACAGCCGCCATTGTTAGTGAAACATTCGTTGATATCTAGGAAGAATATGTTTGTCAGTTTATTTGTTTGTTTTATTATGTTTTGTTTATGATAATCAGACACACTTTGACTAGCGGTGAATTGTTTAGATGCTCCATCATCTTCCACCAGTGTTTACAAAAACGTTTTTAGCCGTATAACTGGAGTCTTATCATGTGTCTTACCTAAGCAAGATTTTCCATCAGCAGCCAGTCGATATCCACTGACACATGAACAGATGTAGCTGCCTGGGGTGTTAGCACAAATGTGTGCACAGTCCGCTGGCACATGCAACTGAAAGTCCACCGGAGTCGGTAGTGCATACGAATTGGATGATGCATAACGAATTGATGACATTGAAGATGATGATGTTGGAACAATTTGATTGACTGTACAAGAAAACATGGATTGGGTTAACTTTTGTCTTCTAGAAAGGACCGATGAACGATGCGAAAAAAAAATTAAACACTTCATTTGGAGAAAGTTGAACTATTAACCTGAGAACCACAATCTGAATGCTGATAAAGGAAGGGAATTTCATCCACAGAATTCCAGTTCTAACTTAAAGCCACATTACTTGTGAATGAGGATGCAACCATCTATGTTAAGTGGTCACGTCGCAGCCGAAGAAATTGCTAACGTAAACAGAAATGTTCGTAAATTACGATACAAATGGATGAAAACGGACAGATACAGTAAACACGATTTCCGAGGTCAGGCTGATTGAGTTCTTATTTATCGGGTGCTTAGTGACAAATCAACCTCAAAATGTTCTTAAAATGTTCTTAAATGTTTATTTAGTAATACCATCCAAAATATGTTGCTAGAGGTATAATTAGCATATTTTAGGAAAATAAAATAAATAATTATTCTGTAATTTGATTATATTAAGTAACAATCCGTGTAAGAAGTAGGCAACCCAAATCCACAGAATGCAGAAAGGTCTGAATTGTGCTATTGTTGAAACCGTCCACCTCATTGGCTAAAACATGAAAATCGACCATAACTTCATCAGGCAGCGTATTTATTTATCTCTAGTTTACTAATTGATTCCCTTTTAGTTAAAGCTATAACAAAAATTCTATGTGGGGAACATGGAAAATTAGAAGTCTTTCTTGGCCATTGTTTTGGAGTCTCACGATTGGCTGAAATCTTGTAACACAAAAGAAACATCGCTTTAAAATAAAGTTTCAGTAAATTTTATTTCAAAACCATGTTGCCCATAGGTTGACGTATTCTCAGGACGAAAATCTAAACATTCTTATGTGGGGAAAGCGAAATGCATCGGAACAATAGAGAATTGCCTACTTCTTACACGGATTGTTACTTAACAAATGAACACAATAAATAAGACAGCTTGACAGCTGATAGAGTTATGTAGTTATCTGACTGCAAACATAAACTTATATGTTTTGTAACTATGACACTTTTTCCATTTTATAAGAACATGTTACAATTTTTATGCTGATCTTGTTCTTATAAAAATGGGGCTTTATTGGCCAAATTTCAGCCTGGTGTTCTTAATCCATTTGTTCTTATATGCGGGTGTTTCCTGTATAGAATATGCAGTTAAACCCATCTACTCATATCGATCATATTTAAGAATTGAACTATAAACGAACACTTCATGGTTTACTGCTGCAAAAGAAGAAGATACATAAGTAAATGGATAAATAGTTAATTATTTAAATAAATGATGATATAAATAAATAAGAAAATAAGAATTTGAAACGAATATTTAATAGATCAATTAATAAACAAATCAATATGATGTTATATTAGTTTATTCTTATAAACTAAATTTTAATGTATATTGTCATTTGTAGAGTGGAGACAAATTGTTGGTATCACTTTTTAACAACAATTGACGCTGTTGAGACAATATAACAGGTATAGCATTGAAGGTAACTTAATACCTGATGTAAGCGTAATACTACTGGAACTTGAACTTGTATAACTTGCTGTTGGAGCTAAAAACAAAAAAGCTCATTAAATAAAATCATTAAATAACATCTATAATTTTAGATATTTCCTAATCCTGATTTGCAAACGAAAACGTCCGCCGGATGTCCCAAATGTAACGCCGAAAATATGAGTCGATCACATGGGTTATGACCTCGTCAGACGTGAAATTACGTCAATATTTTCCAACAGTTGTCTGTAGCATGGAATCCAACACACCGCAGTCCGGTATCTGGAAATATTTCTTGTTTTGCAGGGCAAAACTTTTTAAATAATTGTTCTCCAAAAATCTCTTCACCGGTTTTACTCCGAATTTCGACGGGTAAGTAGTGTTGATCAACCGGCCATGAAGCAAGTTGGTGCAAATTGATCAGCTACATGTGTACGCATGCGCGATGTCATGGAAACTCTGTGGCACATGACGGATAGCACTTAGTATAAACAATATGTTAGAACGTGTAAAGCCATTTTGATGAGTGGGCTGTCACAAGAATTCAATTTTTTAGTCATCTCATATCACAGACTGCTTAGCTTACTACTCCATATCATTCCAATAACTCGCTTCATGCACGATCGAAGAGTTATGTAGGACTGAGAAATTAGAAATACAAATTTCCGGTCTGCCTATCTGTTGTTGCTTGAGCAAGTATGCTTTTCTGTTCTTCTCTATCTATATTTGTCTGCGTCTGGATGTGTCTACCAGTGTAAAAATTCTTATCTCGTCCATTTCCACAAGAACGGTAATAGTAGTTCTGTGTGGTTTAAGCTCACACACATAAAACCCACTACATTTACGAACGTGTACAATATTAGTTTTCCTAGACGTGCCCCTCTCCTCTCCTTAATTAATTTAATTCCTTTATACAATAAGACTTAATTTAAGTATTATCATCTTCTAAGGTTTGGAGAAATAAATAAATGAAATGAAATAAATGAAAAAATATGAACGTCTATTGTCACGTATAAAATAGAGATACACTGTAACTTATATGTAGCAATTTCTTAAGAGTAACTATGCCATATTAACCCAGATAACTTGATACCTGCTGTAGATGAAATACCATTGGAACTTGAAGTTGAAAAGTTGGCTGTTGGAGAAAACAAGGGAAATGTTACTAGGCGTCTAATTCTTGTCTAATTCTGTTTCTATTCCTCTCTTTCTAGTGTGTTTTCTCTTTTCTTTAATAAAAAAACTGTAATTTAGTTATAGGGCATATGATTAGTTTACCTATATCTTGCCTTTTTCCAATTTTTTGTTCTTATCTTGTTAGCCTTAAAAATGTATGTAATAATAAAAAATGGAGTAAATAAATAAATAAAAGTGTCTAATTCTGCCCCGAATGTCCAGTTCGATGAAATAAAATAAGTTTTAGATATCTCATAGTCCTGCTGAGTCTAACGGGAAAGTCAGAAAGACCGATTTTGTTGTGTGCTTCGCTTATTTTGCTACATCTCTTAAGACCCTTTAAATACAAAAGTTCCAAAGGGCCCGACAATATACATGTAATTGTCATGTCTTGCAGCCTTCTAAGCGGTAAGCGTTTGCCCTACTGTATATATGTGCACCTGTTCTTGTCTCGATAAATCGTCTCTATCTCGGTATATCTCTGTTTTTTTTTTATGGACTATTTCAAGGGAGTGTATATTTGTTCCTAAATGTACCATAACATGTATATCGAGTGATTATATCACGTGAATGTTTCAACCAAATACCTGTATGGTAGGATGCCTACCTCCTCCATTTCCACAATAACGGTAAGAGCAGCTCTGTGTAGGTCTAAGTTCATACACATAAAACCCACTACAATTACGAACGCGAATGTTAATCGACCAAGAGCAGCAGCTTCCCCAGTGGAAACACACCGTAGCGCTGATAATTCCATCAGCTACAGAGGGATGTGGGGTGCTTAACCAGCCCGGCCCGTGCGAACTGCACCGATTTTCTCCAACACACTGAGTGGGCATCTGATTTCCCGCTGCGCCACGAAATCGGTACCAGCCAAAGGGAAGGTTA